>CAUYTI010096596.1:0-22689 GCA_963575145.1 Galago senegalensis | reverse complement strand
AATCCCCAGCCCGGGCCCGCCAAAACAACAATGATGGCTGCAACCAAAAAATGGCCAGGCGTTGTGGCGGGCACCTGTAGTCCCAGCTACTTGGGAGGCTGAGGCAGGAGACTCACTTGAGCCCAGGAGTTGGAGGTTGCTGTGAGCCTGATGCCAAGGCACTCTACCCAGGGGACAGCTTGAGGCTCCATCTCAAAAAAAAAAAAAAAAAAGTATTGTATTTATAAACCATTATTTCTATTGGTGCTCAGATTGTAATATGTAATGAAATGTAAAGTGCTATTTATAAAGCTAACTGGATTATATTAGAAAAATGCCTATATTCTTATCAGTTTTTTTTAACTTTTTTTATATTGCTACTTTTTGTCCATATTAGACATCCTACCCTCTCAACCTACTAGAAATATTTTTCTGGAATCAGTTTAATGCTATCATCCAAAATATATTTTTAGTGTAAACCATTTGCCCAGAAATTTCACTACTAGGAGTTTGTTCTAAGGGTACAATTAGAGATGTACCAAACAATTATTTTATGTGACAAAGTAGCAAAAAATAATAAAACAACCTAAATTTTCAATGGCAGGGGTTAGGTTAAATTACAACATAGCCATACATTGAATTGTAAAAATGATATAAAAGAACAAAGTCACATGACATGGGAAAATGTTCATATTATACCATTAAATGCAAGGAGAAAGTACCAAATAAATAGCAAATGAGAAAAGATGGATAGATATTGAATATACATAAAATGCAATGTCTTTTTTTCTGTATGTTAAGATTAGAGAACGCTGTTTTCTTCTTTGTACTTTTTTGTGTTTTCTAACTATCCTTCTGTGAACGTTACAAAATATGTCTTTTTTAAGTTGAATGGTTCTGGAAAGACACTTTTTCCTACATTGCAAGTAAATTTTCCATTTCTTTATAATCACATTATATTCTCTAATTTTATGCTGGGACTTAAAAATGTCCGGGATGATCTGGGACCTTCTTGGCAGCTACAGTATCTGAGCTGTTCTGTATGTAGCTAAGCTAGCAAAATTGGGTATCTGCCAGCCTGAGCTAGAACAAGACCCTGTCTCTAAAAATAGCCAGGCACTGTGGCAGGCACCTGTAGTCCCAGGTACTTGGGAGGTTGAGACAAGAGGATCACTTGAGTCCAAGAGTTTGAGGTTGCTATGACATAGTATGACACCATGGTACTCTACCCAGGGCAACAACGTGAGACTCTTGTCTCCAAAAAAAGAAAAAGATTAGATGTCTAAAAAGATGTATAACAAGGTATATACCATGTACACAAGGGAAGTGTGATAAAGCAGGGAACCTTAGCTAGGAAACAACTTAATAAGGAAGGGTAAATGAAGAAAAAGGATCTTTGATATTGCAGTGGTAGCCAAAAGAGTTACTCTTGATGAGATACTTTGTTATAACAACTTTCTCATTACCCTACTTTATTTTTAATCCCCTCAGTATGTTCGTGCTACTGAAAGGAGCAACTAAGGAGCAGTCTTTTAAGATTGGTCAGGAAATTGCTGAAGCTGTAACTGCTACCAATCCTAAACCAGTAAAATTGAAATTTGAAAAGGTAAGAGGAATGTTAAATACTAATAATCACATATAAAATTCATAGATCTTGTAGAGATGTCTGACTTGTTCAGTACATTTTCAGAATCAGTTTACAGTTCTTTAAAAGTGTTAAATTTTAAATATTTTCTCTTAATTTTACTTAATTTTCTCGAAATTTTTAGTGATATCTTTATATAAGGAAATGAAAAAGTTACTGTAGTAACTTTTCTTGCTGTGTAACAGACCACCTCAAACTTAGTGATGTAAAACAACCAGCATTTTATTCAACTCACAGATCTTATGAAAATAAGAATTCACAGGAATTCAGAAAGGGTGCAGCAGCTCAGCGCCTGTGGCTCAAGCGGCTAAGGCACCAGCCATAAATCCTCATGGATTTGAGCTGGTGGATTCAAATCCAGCCTGGGCCTGCCAAACAACAATGATGGCTGCAACCAAAAATTGGCAGGCACCTGTAGTCCCAGCTACTTGGGAGGTGGAGGCAGGAGACTCGCTTGAGCCCAGGAGTTGGAGGTTGTTGTGAGCTGTGATGCCACGGCACTCTACCCAGGACGACAGCTTGAGGCTATGTCTCAAAAATAAAAAAAAAGAAGAAAGAAAGAAAGAAAGGGTACAGCAAGACCCAGCTAACAGTTGAGGGCTGAAACCATCTGAAGCTTGCTTACTCTCAAGTCTAGTAGTTGATGTTGGCTATAAGTTGGGACATCACCTGAAACACCTGTATATATGGCCTTTCCCTGGGGTGGCTTATTCTCTAGATTCTAGAAGTAACTATTCCAAAGAGAAACAAAAGCTGCTTTCCTTTTTATGACCCAGTCTTAAAGTCACACAGTGTCACAAACCTCTCTGGATTTAAAGGGTGGGACCTCATCTGTTAATGGGTAAAATGTCAGAGTCACATTGTAAGAAGACTGTGTAAGATGGGAGATATTCTTTCTTTGTAAAATACAGTCGACCACAGAACTTTTGACTCTTCACTTACCTTTAGGTATCAAATATGTATTTACTTCTATATAAAAGATAATGAGCTAGCTGCCTTGGCGCCTGTGGCTCAAGTGGCTAAGGCAGCAGCCACATACAGGTAAGGTGGTGGGTTCGAATCCAGCCTGGGCCCACCAAAGCAATGACGGCTGCAACCAAAAAATAGCCAGGCGTTGTGGTGGGCACCTGTGGTCCCAGTACTTGGGAGGCGTAGGCAGGAGACTCGCTTAAGCCCAGGAGTTGGAGGTTGCTGTGAGCTGTGATGTCACAGCACTCTACCCAGGGGGACAGCTTGAGGCTCTGTCTCAGAAAAAAAAAAAAAAAAAAAGATAATGAGCTGTGTAAAATACAAAGAAACATAAAGCATAGTTGGAAAGACAAGAAATGTATGTAAGTGATCTCTTTTATTGTAAACTTAAATGAGAGTTGTCTCCCTAAGCACTGTTAAAAGCAAAAATAAGAGGAGAAATTGTGCCCTTCTGGACTAGACAGGAAGCCTCCATGTAGGAGGTAACATTGAACTGTGTCTCCCAAAACGGTTAGAATTTTGGGAGGCAGCCATGGGACTGCAATCATTCTGTGAGAAAATAAATGGTATGTGGAATAGAAGGATATGGAGTTTGGAAAAGTACAATATGGAAATACAGTGTAGCAAGATATAAGTCTAGAAAAATAAAATTGAGACCAACCTGTTGAGTGTCTTAAAGGCCAAGCAAAAGTATTTAGTAGTAAACTTTATTTAGTAGTAAAAGTTACTGTCTTTATTTGTGCTACTATAACAATATCACAGGCTAAGTAATTTATAAAGAACAGAAGCTCGGCGCCTGTGGCTCAAACGGCTAAGGCACCAGCCACATAACACCTAAGCTGTCAGGTTCGAATCCAGCCCAGACCCACCAAACATCAATGATGGCTGCACCAAAAAATAGCCGGGCGTTGTGGTGGGCGCCTGTAGTCCCAACTACTTGGGAGGTGGAGGCAGGAAACTCACTTGAGCCCAGGAGTTGGAGGTTGCTGTGAGCTGTAATGCCATGGCACTCTACCCAGGGGGACAGCTTGAGGCTCTGTCTCAAAAAAAAAAAAAAAAAATTTATAAATATTGATTTACTTGTTCCTCCCTTCCAGTTTTGTTAGTTTATGCTTTATGTATTTCAAATTTTTCTTATTAGATACATACACATTTTTCCTTGATAATAGTCCTTGTCTTGAAATCTACTTTTTTCCGATACTAACAGCTACTCTAGCTTTCTTTTGATTAGCATTACCACACATAGTTGTGCATCACTTAACAATAAGATACATTCTGAGAAATGCAGCATTAGGCTGTTTCATTATTGTGCCAGCGTCATAGCTCATACTTGCACAAACCTAGATGGTATAGCCTCCTACACACCTAGACTAAAAGTATATCCTGTTGCTCCTGGGCTACAGATCTGTATAGCATGTTACTATACTGCATACCATAGGCAACTGTAATTCAGTGGGTAGGTATTTGTGTGTCTAAACACAAAAAAAATAACGTAAAAATATGTTGTCATATGGGGCCACCTCTGACAGAAATATCATTATGCGGCACATTATTTTATCTTTTTCCATTTTTAACCTAATGTCCTTATGTTTAAAGTGGATTTCTGATAAGTTTCTAATATAGTTTGATCTTTTCTATCCAGTTCGATTCTTTCTGCCTTCTAATTGGAATGTTTAGACCATTTACATTTAACGTGATTATTGATGAAACTTGAGCATTTCACAATGTATACATATTTCAAAACAACATGTGTGCATGATAAATATATATAATTTTTGTCAATTTAAAAAATAAGTATTTTTTAAGAGAAAAGGCTTGGGTGGCAGGGGAAAGAAACAAGTTGGTAACATTCAATACAAAGAAAAAGATACACACCATTGGTCAAGGAATTTATTCTGCAGATTAATTCACACAAGGTTGTTTGACAGAGATTACTTAGAATTCCAAAAGACTGAAAACATCCTAAGTGGCCCATAGTAAATAATGGGTTACATAAATTATAATATTCCAGCTCGGAGCCTGTAGCACAGTGGTTACAGCACCGGCCATATGCATCAAAGATGGCAAGTTCAAGCCTGGCCCAGGCCAGCTAAACAATGACAACTTCAATTAAAAAAAAAATAGGCAGGCATTGTGGTGGATGCCTGTAGTGCCAGCTACTTGGGAGGCTGAGGCAAGAGAATTGCTTGAGCCCAAGAGTTTAAGGTTGCTGTGAGCTGTGAAGCCACTCTAGTGAGGGCAACATAAATGAGACTCTGTCTCAAAAAAAAAAAAAAATTATGATATTCCCCCCCATACAGTAGACTACTATGTAGCTATAAAACAAAATGACCTTTCTCTACTGGGATGGAATGCTCTCCAAATAAATTATTAAATTAAGCAGCATGCAGAATGGACTATATGATAACCTACTATTGTGGGGAGAAAAGGGGCATGTAAGTACATATACTTGGATAGAATATCTCTGGAAGGATAACAGGAAACCACTAACAGTGCCTCTGTGGGGAAGAGGTCAAAGCTAAGGGACTTAAAATGATATATTTTCATCAATGTTTGCACCATATGTAAGTGTTACCTATAAAATAACTTTTTCAGTTGTTATGAAAATATGATTGACAGCTTTTGACAGAGCAGTGTCAGTTGAGGCAAGAACAAAATTGGTAATGAAAGAAAAAGGAGGCTCGGTGCCTGTGGCTCAAGCAGCTAAGGCGCCAGCCACATACACCTAAGGCGGTGGGTTCAAATCCAGCCCGGACCTGCCAAACGACAATAATGGCTGCAGCCATAAAATAGCCGGGCATTGTGGTAGGTGCCTGTGGTCCCAGCTACTTGGGAGACTGAGGCAGGAGACTTGCTTGAGCCCAGGAGTTAGAGGTTGCTATGAGCAGTGAAGCCATGGCACTCTACCCAGGGGGACAGCTTGAGGCTCTGTCTCAAAATAAGAAAGAAAGAAAGAAAAAGGAGTGAGGGAAGAGGGAAAGACAATTCATTTTATGTGCTTTCACCTTTAGGTGGTATATTATGAACTTACTGGACCCTAAGTCATGATTAATTTTTTTTGTAATTGGCATTTGACTAAAGAGAGCAGAAAGACATTAAAATAAAATAATTCATAGTGGGGGGAAAATGGTTATTAAGAGGAATGTTGTTAATTTCACCACAGGTGTATTTGCCCTGTGTTTTACAAACAAAAAAGAGGTATGTGGGCTACATGTATGAAACACTGGATCAAAAGGACCCGATATTTGATGCAAAAGGAATAGAAACAGTTAGAAGAGATTCTTGCCCTGCTGTTTCTAAGGTAAGTTTTATTATGTTGTCTTCATCTCCAAGAAATAAAAAGCCAAAGAATCCAGTGAACATGTAGCTATGGAAGAAACTATATGAACTTCTGAGAAATTTATTTCTAATGAAAACAAGTTATTTGATTTTAGTTCTTAGTTGGTGACTTGTTCCCATACTTTGTTTTATCAAAATTGTTGGGCAGCGCCTGTGGCTCAGTGAGTAGGGCACCAGCTCCATATGGAGGGTTCAAACCCAGCCTCGGCCAAACTGCAACAACAAAAAAATAGCCAGGCATTGTGGCAGGCACCTGTAGTCCCAGCTACTTGGGAGGCTGAGACAAGAGAATCACCTAAGCCCAGGAGCTTGAGGTTGCTGTGAACTGTGATGCAACGACACTCTACCGAGGGCAATGAAGTAAGACTCTGTATCTAATAAAAATTGTTAAAAAGCAACACATGAACATTATAATAGTCTCCTGCCCATTAGATGATCATATGATATGTTGTCATAAGAATTCCCATTACTAGGGAACAGGATAAATAAAAGAAACAGCAGGGGGACAGCACCTGTGGCTCAGTGAGTAGGGTGTCAGCCACATACACTGAGGGTGGCCAGTTCGAACCCGGCCCTGGCCAAACTGCAACAAAAAAATAGCTGGGCATTGTGGCGAGTGCCTGTAGTCCCAGCCACTCAGGAGGCTGAGACAAGAGAATCGCCTAAGCCCAAAAGCTGATGCAACAGCACTCTACCAAGGGCAACAGAGTGAGACTCTGTCTCTAAAAAAAAAGAAAGAAAGAAAAAAGAAGCAACAAGGAAATTTCATAATCCATCCCAGGTTAACTGAACTTTCTTTTACTTGGGTTATCAAACAGGAAGATTTCTAAACAGTGGTGCTATAAATTACTCGTTTCTCAACCATAATAATTTTTTTTTTTCAGTTTTTGGCCAGGGCTGAGTTTGAACCTGCCACCTCCGGCATATGGGGCCAGCATCATACTCCTTTGAGCCACAAGCGCCACCCCTCAACCATAATAATTTTAACCATAGTACCCTATATTTTGTTTTTTCTTTACTCAGACCCATACTCCTCCTGTAACAAACCAAAAATAAATGGTATAAATGGGAATAACATTCTGTACACAGAGTTTCGTGAGAGCATTAAAAGCATAATGGGGCTGGGCACAGTGGCTCATGCCTGTAATCCTAGCACTGTGGGAGGCCAAGGCGGGTGGATTGCTTGAGCTCACAAGTTCAAGACCAGTCTGAGCAAAAGTAAGACCCCATCTCTACTAAAAATAGAAAAACTGAGGCAAGAGGATTGCTTGAGCCCAAGAGTTAGAGGTTGCTGTGAGCTCTAACGCCACAGCACTCTACCCAGGGTAACAGCTTGAGACTCTGTCTCAAAAAAAAAAAAAGAAAAAAGCATAATGGATTGACAGTTGTCAATATATTATGTCAGTATGTAATGTCAAATACACTAGAACCTCCACAGTTGACCACCTCCCTACATTAGCCACCTCCTTAAGTTGACCTAATTTTCATAGACCAGATGTGCACCATATGTACATATCAGTACAGTAGACAACCTCTGTATGTTGTGCAGTTTGTTAGAATCCCTTGGGTGGTCAACTTACAGAGGTTCTACTGTATAGCTATAAATTTGGGATATTTTTTAGTACTAGTTTCTGGAAAAGATATGATCCAATACATCCCATTTCTACAGGCAGAATTGTACCTAAACTAAACTAGTGAGCTTATTGAGTAAATATGCATAGCTTTCAGTATTCAGAATAAGATACAGAACTTTCACCTAGAACTAATTTAAATTCAGTCCACTGTATGAATCCATTGCTTGTTCCTAGCGCAAGAAATTCTGTCACCGTTATTTATCAACATTATAAAAAGTCCAACACTGATTTTAATTTTACTGCTTGGTCTGGTGATCTTTAAATTTTTCTGTATTCTTTCTTTAACTGAATCAGCTTCTTTTTATAATGGTAAATAAAAAACAATACATGAAATCATATCTGGTTTATTGTGCCTAACTTGCTTTAACTAAGAAAAACATCAGAGGTTTTTGTTTTTGTTTTTGTTTTAAGTTTTTTGGCCAGGGCCAGGTTTGAACCCACCCCTTCTAGTATATGGGGCTGGCACCCTACTCCTTTGAGCCACAGGCACTGCCCCAAAAAAAATCAGTGTTTTTTTTTTTTGGTTGTTGTTGTTTTGTTGTGGTGGTGGTTTTGGCCGGGGCTGGGTATGAACCCGCCACCTCTGGCATATGGGGCCAGTACCTTACTCCTTTGAGCCAAAGCTGCCGCCTGAAAACATCAGTGTTTTATGTTGCTCATCACATGGCAGATGTTTCATCTGTGTATCATTCTAACCATATAAAGTCTCAAATGTTTTCTTCTTGCTAATATTTTTATTATCTAATTGTACATAACATTATTTCAGTAAGTCAGTAGGTATATAATGAAAGTATAACAATGATGAAAACATACTGGGGGATTATTTTATCTTTACATGCATAACTTTTTTGTTATCAGATACTTGAGCGTTCTCTAAAGCTGCTGTTTGAAACAAGAGATATAAGTCTAATTAAACAATATGTTCAGCGACAATGTATGAAGCTTCTGGAAGGAAAGGCCAGCATACAGGATTTTATCTTTGCTAAGGAATACAGAGGAAGTTTTTGTTATAAACCTGGAGCTTGTGTGCCAGCCCTTGAACTTACAAGGTAATGATATCCTCAGTATCTAGCCAAGATAGTCCTGGGATTCTGTACAGACTTAGAATAAATGAAAAGACACCTGGTCTACAGGCACAGACACCATTGTTTCTCTACCTGCTCACATGAAGCATTACTGAAGGTTAGTGAATGCTCCCCGTACTTGGTAAGCTATGAAGAGGAAATCCTTTTCTGGGCTTTCCTTGAGAAACTTAATGCAATGAAATTGTGATCTGATACACAGCTTGATTTGTTTGTTTTTCCC
Organism: Galago senegalensis; assembly: GCA_963575145.1. Taxonomy (NCBI): domain Eukaryota; kingdom Metazoa; phylum Chordata; class Mammalia; order Primates; family Galagidae; genus Galago; species Galago senegalensis. The sequence continues at coordinate 13,818 of CAUYTI010096596.1, read as the reverse complement.
ATGTCATAATTACTAGATAGTCCTTAGTATTGGTCTACCAAAGCACTTACCTGGTTATCATTCTAGAATCAGGTAGTTTAACCAGCTAGATTTTCTCTTGTTAGATTTACAGTAGCACTTACTTTTAGGGATAAAAAAAAATCTTAAGCTAGTTGATATCTGCCAACTCATATTATTTTCCAGGTATTAATGATTTACAGAGTAGTTTTTAAACTCATATACTACATAGCATATCCACTTTGTGCCAGCTAAGTGAAATGTATATAGTTCTCAAAGAAGTAGTAACCCTAATTTGAAAGTACTCCCTGTATATTTTTTATGGTTTTATTGTTTAATTCTGATTTAATTTGCTGGAAAGATGCCTTCTATGACAGTCTTTGAATGTGTATTTTATTTGGATTTCAATAGAAAAATGCTTACTTATGACCGACGCTCTGAGCCACGAGTTGGGGAGCGTGTACCATACGTCATTATTTATGGGACCCCCGGAGTACCACTTATCCAGCTGGTAAGGCGCCCAGTGGAAGTCCTCCAGGACCCGACACTAAGACTGAATGCTACTTACTACATCACCAAGCAAATCCTCCCACCCCTGGCAAGAATCTTCTCCCTCATTGGTATTGATGTCTTCAGCTGGTATCATGAATTACCAAGGGTAAGCTTGCCAGATAGTACATGTACTCTAGCTATAAGAGATTCACTTCAAATTTCCAGTGAACTAAAGATTTTGTTTATGTGCTATGAAAAGCAAAACAGATCCTCTGTTTTTCCTAACCTGGCAAAGATGCTACATTCTTCTAGTTTCCTAAAAGAGAAACTTTGGACTTTTACACCTTTCCAGCTTCTAGAAGGATGGCCAAATTATAGAAATGTTAAGCTCCCACAATTGCTTCAATGATAAATACTCAGCCACAAAATAATTGAAAATAAATCAGGTAATAGAAAATAAGTGGCCTCGCCATTTTTCCTGAAAAAAAAAAAAAAAAATAAGTGGAGAGCAAAAACTTTCAGAATGGATGTTTAAGAAGTGTATAGAATTTAGGCTCAGCGCCCGTAGCACAGTGATTACAGTGCCAGCCACATGCATCAAGGCTGGCGGGTTCAAACCTAGCCCAGGCCAGCTAAACAGCAATGACAACTGCAACAACAACAACAAAAATAGCCGAGCATTGTGGTGAGTGCCTATATTCCCTGCTACTTGGGAGAGTGAGGCAGGAGAATCACTTAAGCCCAAGAGTTTGAGGTTTCTGTGCTCTATCACAGCACTCTACCAAAAGTGACATAGTTGAAACTCTGTGTCCAAAAAAAAATCAGGGAGTTGTAGCTCATGCCTATAATCTTAGCACTTTGGGAGGGCAAGCTGGAAGGACTGCTTGAGCTCAGGAGTTCCAGACCAGCCTCGACAAGAGGCAAACGGTCTCTACAAAAAAAAAAATAAAAACTAGTAGGACATGGTGGCATGTGCCTGTAGTCCCAGCTACTTGGGAGGCTGAAGTAGAAGAATCAGTTGAACCCAGGAATTTGAGGTTGCAGTGAACTATGATGATGCCACTGCATTCCAGCTGGGACAAAGGTGCGAGACTCTGTCTCAAAAATAAATTACTATATTATTATACCCTTACAGTATTCTCCTGGTATCCTGTAAATCACTTGGCATTAGGAGTTACATGGTTAGCCTATTATAAGTGTCATTGGCTTAACATTCTTGCTAGTTATGAAATGAAAAATAGTAATCTGAGTGTCCTGGCCTAGAGCCAGAATATACACTCAGAACACTTATATCAGCCTATTGGGCAAAATCACCTAACACAAAGCCTATTGTGATCTCTAAAACCAGTATTAACTTGAAATGAAGAATTCCATAGCCCAATTTGTGCAGCCTAAACACTCTCAACCGGAATTTCTTCCATTGTCCTTCCATGTTCTTCCATGTCCATTCTGCCATGTGAATGGCAGAAAACTGAAAATAATAATAATAATAAAAGGGGGAAAGAAAAAACCAATATATCTCATGATGGTAAGATCAAAGTTTCATGCTTTCATCAAACCTAGATCATTTCTGAAGCCCCAGTATAAAACAGTATCTGGTACATAGTAGCTACTCAGCATTTGAATGAATGAATGCCTTAATAAACCTGTAATTATCATGAAAATAGGCATAGCTGCCTGTAGCTCAGCAGCTAGGGTACCAGCCACATACACCTGGGTTGGTAGGTTCAAACCTGGCCAGGGCCTGCTAAACAATAATGACAATTACAACCAAAAAATAGCTGGCATTGTGGCAGGCACCTATAATCCCAGCTTCTTGGGAGGCTGAGGCAAGAGAATCACTTAAGCCTAAGAGTTTGAGGTTGCTGTGAACTGTGACACCATGACACTCTACTCAGGGTGACAGATTGAGACTCTGTCTCAAAAAAAAAAAAATCTTGAAAATAGCAGTTCTTCTATGAAGCTGGTTCCAACTTATTTCTGAATCAATGTCTTTATAGATCCAGAAAGCCACTAGCTCCTCTCGAAATGAACTTGAAGGGCGGAAAGGCACTATTTCACAGTATTTCACTACCTTACGCTGTCCTGTGTGTGATGACCTGACTCAGCGTGGCATCTGTAGTAAATGTCGGAGCCAACCTCAGCATGTTGCAGTCATCCTCAATCAAGAAATTCGAGAGTTGGAACGTAAACAGGAGCAGCTTATAAAGGTATGGTCTTATTTGATAGACCTGGAATCCAAAGCCATCAGATTTTTCAGAGACATAGTTTGATGTATAAATATATGATCCTAAAATCTATCTTATAATGTTGTTTAGATCTTTCATATTTGTACTTAATTTTGTCTGATCACTAGATTGGTCTTGGACTGAGAGATATTAGAATCTCTTGTTTTAATGTTTTTATTTCTCATTACCTCTCCAATTGTTTCTGTTTTATGAAAATTCCAAAAAGTAGGGGCGGCACCCCTGGCTCACTGAGTAGGGCACAGGCCTCATATACCGAGGGTGGCAGGTTCAAAGCCAGCCCAGCCAAACTGTACAAAAAAATAGCTGGACATTGTAACAAAAAAATAGCCTGTAGTCCCAGCTACTCACAAGGCTGAGGCAAGAGAATTACCTAAGCCCAAGAGCTAGAGGTTGCTGTGCTGTGACGCCATGACACTACCAAGGGTGACAAAATGAGACTGTCTCTAAAAAAAGAAAAAAGAAAATTTCGAAAACTAGAAATACTACAAATGACATGATTACTACAATATAAAACTAAGTAATTAATTATAAACTGACAAACAAAATGACCCTTCCACTTGGAAATTCTAACATGCTCATATAAACAATATGAAATCAATTACATATACAGTTCCAGATGGCCAGAGAAGATCTCAGAGAAAAAAATTCATACCTGAAATACTTCTAATAATATGAAAGAATAAAGACTAATGAATTAGACATCTGAAATTTTTTGAAAAAATAAAGCCAAAGGATAGCAAAAAGAAAGCATCCATAAAGGTTTAATTAGATACTTTTTAAATGTCTGCTCCTAGTGAGCTAAAAAGTAAGTGTCCAAGTTGTAGTAATTAAAGTTCTTTTTGTTTGGGGGGGTTTTTTTTGGAGACAGCCTCAAGCTGTTGCCCTGAGTAGAGTGCCATGGCGTCACAGCTCATAGCAACCTCCAACTCCTGGGCTCAAGCCATTCTCCTGCCTCCACCTCCCAAGTAGCTGGGACCACAGGCGCCCACCACAACACCCAGCTATTTTGGGGTTGCAACCATCATTGTTGTTTGGCAGGCCCGGGCTAGATTCGAACCTGCTAGCTCAGGTGTGTGTGGCTGTCGCCTTAGCCACTTGAGCCACAGGTGCCGAGCTGTAGTAATTAAAGTTTTAGATATAAGCCTGAATTGAGGGTTTAAATAACCAGTAAAGGATCTTGAAACTAGAGTTAAATTTAGTGAGTCAAGTAATTCTATCTAGGGTTATTTATGAGACAAACACAGAGGGCTTAAATATTTATCAGTTTGTCCTGGCACCTTACTGTAGCTACAGTTCAGAGCTGTAATATAGAAATTCTATATTTGGGAACAGATTTGAGTCTCTTAGCAAAGCCTTCATTGTACAACAGTGTACTCCATCTTCATGGAACATACTGAAGCACAGGTTTCTAAACAGTTTGCTGTGGCAAATATCATCATATTAGAAACAAGAACCATGGTACTCAGGAACATGTGCTCTTTGGTCAACTGGAAGATACTGGGGCAAAGAACAAAAATTCACTGCTATGTAAGGCATCTTTAAAACAGAAGCTGTTTGATAAATGTAGGTCAAAGAATTCTCTTGTCTATTAAAAGACAATCTAGAGGGGCTGGGCATGGTGGCTCATGCCTATAATCCTAGCACTCTGGGAGGCCAAGGCAAGTGGATTGCTTGAACTCAGGAGTTTGAGACCAGCCTGAGCAAAAGGGCAAGAGCTCTTCTCTAAAAAAAGAGCCAGGTGTTGTGGCAGGTGCCTATAGTCCCAGCTACTAGGGAGGCTGAGAAGATGGTTTGAGTCCAAGAGTTTGAGATTGCTGTGAGCTATGACTCCACAGTATTCCAGGGCGACATAGTGAGATTCTGTCTCAAAAAACGACAATCTAAAGTAGCTACTATCTGGTATCCCTTTTTTAATCATTTGGATATGCTATTCAAGGTGAGAAATCAACCCATGTTTCTTGACCCTTGGAGTCCTCACTGGCATCCTTGTTGATTTTTTAGTTGTTTTTCTTGTTTTATCATCTTTTTAAAAACTATATTATATATGTGACTTGAACCTCTATTGTTTAAAATCTGATCATTGTATATAAAACATTAAAATGCTTCTTCTCTTTTTAAAAATTGCCTTATGGTTTATTGTTTTCCCTAAGATCAAATCTTATTACACATCAGAATCACTTTGGAGCCTTAAAAGATACAGATTCAAGTACACGTTGTTTGATTTTTTTCACAATGACATTTTCTCTTCTGAAATAAGAAAATGAATAACTTTTATGATTGGTGTATAAAAGAATAAACTAATTTGAAAAAAATACTTTTTCTAGTCTTTATTAATTGAGTAGTTGCTATTATGTGGATTTTAATATAATTTCTCTTTTGCTTTCAGATATGCAAGAGTTGTGCAGGGTGCTTTGATCGACATATACCGTGTGTTTCTCTGAACTGCCCGGTACTTTTCAAACTCTCTCGAGTAAATAGAGAATTATCCAAGGCACCATATCTCCGGCAGTTACTAGACCAGTTTTAAATTGTCAATGTCACAGAATTCCAGGTGCTATTTTTTTCAGTGTTCACCACTAAACTGTTGTGCATGGTGCTTTTTCAACTTTCATCAAGTCAAGGATGTTCATTGTCTATTATCTGAAGGCTTTTATGCTGATTTAAAAATTGTACTTGTTGCTCTGAATAGCTCACTTCTTACAATGTACAAATTCCTCATTCTTTCACCTTTTAAACATTGTTTTATAACGCAGGTGTTGGATTTGCTCCAGTATGTGTGCCATCTTGTAAATCCATTTTAGTAGATTATGTTTACTTCCCTGTGGAAGGAGCACCGAAAACCTCTTAAAGAAAAATCATTCGTGTGTTTTCCTTGAACTGTCTGTATCAGGACGTGTAACTTAGAGATATCCATTCACTTTATAATTTTGACTGCAAAATATTTTGTAAATACACTTTTTTACTTTTCAAACAACTGAGTAAAATAATGTGCAATGACTTTTATACAGATAATTTTCAAGTTGTTTGGTATATTTCTTCTAGGTTTTGCTTGACTCAAAGTAGATCGTTATTTTGATCAAACTGTGCAAACAATAGTACCATGTGTAGCATTTTTAAACATTATTTTCTAAAAATCGCTGTCTTGCTTTAGCTATTAATGGGGCATTGTGAGGAACTGTGCAAAGACATTTTTGTTACAAACCTGTGGGCCTGTTGCAATACTTTAAAAATAAAAAATTTTATTCCATTTTTGCTTGTTTTGTATAGACATTTCTATTGCTCCTAAATATGCTTAAAATATTTTCTTTCCTTATGTACTGTACAGTTAATCTTATTTCCCATCATCTTGAACACAAAATGTGTATTTAGAATATTTGTATAACTGTATAAAATGAAAAAGGAACTATGTGGTCAGTGCATTGTTTTTTAAACTGGAAATCATTTTGTTTTAAAAGTTAATAATGGAAACCATATTAAAATTGAATAAAATATGAAATGTGGCAGTGTGGCTTTATCTTTCTTATAAGCTTACATTGATTATATTGACCCTATCCTTTTCTGAATTTTATAACTCATTCTTATTTTGTTTGGGTTTTTTTCTTTGAGACAGAGTTTTACTATGTCACCCTCGGTACAGTGCCATGGTGTCACAGCTCACAGCAACCTCAAACTCTAGGACTTAAGTAATTCTCTTGCCTCCGCCTCCCATGTAGCTGGAACTACAGGCCCACCACAATGCCCAGCTATTTTTTGTTACAGTTGTCATTGTTGTTTAGCTGGCCTAGGCCAGGTTTGAACCTGCCAACTTCAGTGTATGTAGCTGGCGCCGTAACCACTGTGCTACGAGCACCAAGCCTATAATTTGTTCTTACATACTGATTGATGTTGTAATTCCCTTACTCAAACTGCAGGGTTTTTAAAAAAAAAAAAAAAGTCTAGGAAAAATATAGCCCTCATCCATAGTGAATTCTGAGAAGGTACTTGTTAGTAGATCTTCATTGTTCATTTTCATGTAAATGTAATTAATCTTGAGGCTAGGACTTTTTTTTTATTTCTTATAGCATAACTATGTACATTAATGCAGACGTGGGGTATAGTGTGCTGCTTTCATATACATTTTGAAATACTCTCATCAAACTGGTTAACATAGACTTTTTTTTTTTTTGTAATGCAGTTTTTGGCCGAGGCTGGGTTTGAACCTGCCACCTCTGGCATGTGGGGCCAGTGCCCTACTCCTTTGAGCCACAGGCACCACCAGAGGCTAGGACTTTTTACATTATTTTTTAAAAATTTAAATGCTAATTTTTATATGCCTATTTTTAAGTAAAAAATGTTTTTATTTTAACACAAATAACTCATCCAATCATTTACCAGAAGTAGGTCTTCCAAATATTGGATTAGTGTTCTGAAAATTATATGGTAAGTATGGCATCTAAGAGATATGGTAATTATGGCACCCTGTCCCTGAGCATATTTCTCTCAAGTCTTACCCCAGTTCTGGGGATCTTTATTTTTTTTGTTGTTGTTCAAGAGGTTGGGCTTAGTCCTCAGAATAGGTTTTCTTGAACATTAGTGAAATGTTCTCTGTTACTTTCTCTTCTATGTTCTGTGCTGTTGGAACTTCTACTCCCATTATCTCTTTCTCATCCCAGTAACTTAACGCAATATTTTCAACAGACTAACCATTTTAACCTCTACAATTGGACACAGCCATATTAACAAATTGTTTTTCAACACAAATGCCCCAAACTAGCTCAGTTTTAGATGCTTAGTGTATCTCTGGTTCCCTTTTCTGCAAGTGCCTCTGCCTCCTCAGAAACTATCCTTAGATTCTGTAGCTCAACTGTCTTTTAATGAGATCTGTTTGCTGTTTCACTAATTCACCTGGGCTCAGCGCCAGCCACATACACCTGACCTGGCGGGTTCGAATCTAGCCCGGGCCCACCAAACAACTACAGCAGCAACCAAAAAATAGCCAGGTGTTGTGGCAGGCGCCTGTAGTCCCAACTACTTGGGAGGCGGAGGCAGGTGAATCACTTGAGCATAGGAGTTACAGGTTTCTGTGATCTGTGATGTCACAGCAACAGCTTGAAGCTCTGTCTAAAAAAAAAAAAAAATTCGGCTCGGCGCCTATAGCTCAACCGGCTAAGGCGCCAGCCACGTACACCTAAGGTGGCAGGTTCGAATCCCCAGCCCGGACCCGCCAAACAACAATGACGGCTGCAATCAAAAAATAGCCGGGCGTTGTGGTGGGCTCCTGTGGTCCCAGCTACTTGGGAGGCAGAGGCAGGAGACTCGCTCGAGCCCAGGAGTTGGAGGTTGCTGTGAGCTGTAATGCCACAGCACTCTACCCAGGGGGACAGCTTGAGGTTCTGTCTCAAAAAAAAAAAAAAAAATTCACCTGAAAGCGTACTGAAATTTGTTTTCTGTTTTGTTTTGTTTTTTGAGACAGTCTCATTTGGTCAACCTTGGTAGAGTGCCCTGGCATCTTAGCTCAGAGCAACCTCAAACTCTGAGTTCAAGTGATTCTTTTGCTTCAGCCTCTCGAGTAGCTTAGTTATAACAGTCTTAGGTTAGTCTCATTAATCTCAGATGATGCACATTAGCTGCCATTAGGCACTTTATCTTATTATGTCTTACAGAACTATTTTTTACACTACTGAAGTCTTGTAAATGTGAATTCTTTTTGTTCTTTTTTTTTTTTCTTTGAGATAAGAGTCTCACTTTGTCACCCAGGCTATAGTGCTGAAGTATTAGCCTAGTTCACAGCAACTCAAACTGTTGGGCTCCAGTGATCCTCCTGCCTCATCCTCCTGAGTAGCTGAGACTACAGGGACCTGCCGCCTTGCCTAGTTAATTTTTCTATTTGTGGTAGAGGTTAATTTTTCTGTTTTTAGTAGAGAGAAGGATCTGGTCTTGCTCAGGCAAACTCCTGAGCTCAAGCCACCCTCCCTCAGCCTCCCATAGTGCTAGGATTACAGGCATGAGCCACTGTGCCCAACTATAGTTGTAAAGCCTTGATTTTCTATCTACTCTTATTAATTTCAGTTTCTTTCTTTTTTTTTCTTTTGAGACGGAGCCTCAAGCTATCCCCCTGGGTAGAGTGCCATGGCATCACAGCTTACAGCAACCTTCAACTCCTGGTCTCAAGCGAGTCTCCTGCCTCAGCCTCCCAAGTAGCTGGGACTACAGGCGTCCGCCACAACGCCTGGCCATTTTTTGGTTGCAGCCGTCGTTGTTTGGCGGGCCCAGGCTGGGGATTCGAACCCCCCACCTTAGGTGTATGTGGCTGGTGCCTTAGCCGCTTGAGCCACAGGCACTGAGCCTATTTTCAGTTTCGTAACAGCTGGAGTACAGGGAAATTCTCTTAAACCCTCTCAAATAAGCTTTTAAATGGACTTCTCAATTTCAGAATAGTATTTCCTAAAATATTCACATTTAATTTTATATAATAAACCCACCTATAAATGACATTGTTAGGGTCTGCTATCAACAGAGGGCAGGGAGAAGGTGACAGTGCATAGCAGCTAATTTTAGGCTGGATGTTTCAGATCTCTCTTAGGGAGCCCTGCTTGAGTGTGCATAGTTTTCATCTATGACTGGTAGCAGTGTCTGTTATGATTTGCATGCAGATCTTGTTATCCACACAATTACCATGCAGCCAAAGAGAAACTTGAGATCATAGTACTGGTTAGTGCTGTCTCTTAGGACACTTCTACCACAGGCCAGCCTCCAAATTCCTGCACACAGAACCCTGGGAATAGAGGTGAATTTGGGGACATCTAGTGCAATGTATCTATAGTAACTCACTGCATTTTCTACAAAGAAATCAAAAATTTTTTAAAAATAAAAAATACACTCGAGTTATTTTTATTTTTTATTTTTTTTATTTTTTTGAGACATAGCAAGCTATCCCCCTGGGTGGAGTGCTATGACATCATAGCTCACAGCAACCTCCAACTCCTGGGCTCAAGCGAGTCTCTTGCCTCAGCCTCCCAAGTAGCTGGAACCACAGGCGCCCACCACAACGACCGACTACTTTTTGGTTGCTGTCGTTGTTTGGCGGGCCCAGGCTGGATTCGAACCCACCACCTTAGGTGTATGTGGCTGGCACCTTGGCCACTTGAGCCACAGGCACCAAGCCAACTCTTAAACTATTTTTAATACCATAATATTTTGCCTTTTTCCCCTGATGTGATAAGAATTCTTATCTTTAACCATTTTGGTTTTATAATAGCAAATACAATCCAATATCATTAATGCCCAGTTGTACTTAATAAATAGATTTGGATAGGGAAATAGTCAAGGATTTATGTCCAGAGTTAGGGATGCAAGGAGGAAGTCATTAGACACACACCTCCTCTCACTTTCTCACCCTCACCTAGAACTTTGTTTTGGCATTTTAGCCAATCTCCAAAAGTAATTTACAAAGCAAAATATCTTGTAGAGAAAGTCTCAGATTCATAAAATGAGATTTCTGTGTATTTCCAGGGAGAAGAGAGTGTCCAGAGGACAAGGAAGACAGAGGAAAGTATTTTTTCTTTTTGAGACAGAGTCTCACTTTCTCACCCTTGTTATAGCAACCTCAAACTCTTGGGCTCAAGTGATTCTCTTGCCTTAGCCTCCCAAGTAGTTGGGACTACAGGTGCCCTCCACAATGCCTGGCTATTTTTAGAGACAAGGTCTCGCTCTTGTTCGGGCTGGTCTTGAACCCATGAGCTCAGGCAATCCACCTGCCTCAGCCTCCCAGAGTGCTGGGATTACATGTGTGAGCCAGCATGCCCAACCAGATGAAAGTATTTTTTAATTAAAAAAAACCATCTTAGGACATGTACGTGTCTACCTGTCTTGCTACTGATGCCACCACAGATGACTTATTGAAAAGAAGGGCAGGTTTCAGAGAAAGAATAATGGGATGGGAGTTAGTAGCCTCAATGCTCTGGATTTTCTCATGATTATGAGTGGGAAATGCAACCCTTTACAAAAGGAATTCATTTGGTCATAGATAATTAAGAAGTTTTAAATCATTCACAGTCAGAGGGAGGGACAAGATAGCCAACTAGAGGCAGCTCTGACTATCTGAGCTGGAAAGAGGATTAGACTGAAGTCAACTTGGAGCAACTGAAATTGAGGGGTAGATTGCATGGAAAGACAACTGAGGCACTCAGTGACCCCACCCCACCAAGAAGGACTAGGAGGACAAATAGAAGAACGAGGAAGTAAAGAAAGGACAGAGAAGACCAGATCCAAAGGACCCCGGAGCCAAATAGAAGGGTAAAGGGGACCTTTCCCCCCACCCACCCACAGGCTCTCTACCAGCAGCAAACCATAGGAACTCTCACCCATGGGAGTATACCACAAGGGATCATGGACCCAGCTTTCTTGCACCGAGACATTTCCTCCTTTGAATCTCGTTTGAATGGCAGAATAGAGAGCAGTTTTGCAATTTTGGCTTCAGCTGGCTTGTAGCCAAAGCCCATGCCTGCCCACCTTCCTTTAGCAACCAGGGAGAGCGCCCCTCGCTAATGAGAGAGGATTCCTGGAAAAACTGAGGTCTAAGAGATCAGAGGTCTTCTCAAGGAGATACCAAGGATATACCTTTGAGGTCCTCCCCAGGGGGACTCAGCTCTTAGGAAATGGTAGAAACTTAACTTCCTGGGACCTGGAAATTAATGCTTGCTTCCGTTCCTGTAAAAGCCAGAGCCTACTTCTCCAGCTTGATTCAAACTGACCAATGAGAAAGGTACCTGTGGGCCGGAACTTCTTGACTGGGGATAAAAAGGAGAACACTGAGCAGCTGGTCAGGGAGTGTGGCCATTTTGAACTCTTTTGTGCTGTCACTGCCCTGGCTGGAATAAAGCCCTTTCTCTTTTAAACATGGTGTTTGGGTGATGTTTCTCTCCCTGGGCCTCATTTTCCTGCAACACTAAGGCCTGCTTTTCTCTGCTCTGGCATGCGGGTGTGGCATGTGGCAGCCCAACTCAGCCTAGCTGGGCAGGGCCCCCCACCAGGTGCTGGAGCAGTAAAGGGAGCCTAGACCCTGCCCCACCCGCATGGTGACTGGGTAACCAAGCAGTGCAGAAGCAGCTTCTCTCTGTCATCCTGTGGGAAGGATTGCTTGTGGAGTGGGCAGAGTGCAGGAAAGGAAAGGGTGATGCAGGGTTCTCCTGCAATAGGAACTCAGGGCTGAATAGGAAGTCCTGTTTTCTAGGCTGAGGTGAACTCAGAAATCAGTCCCACAAACAGGCCTTTTCCAGGCCTCATTCAAGCAAGGTCATGAAAAAAGTAGCCTGATCCAGTTCTGGGTGTTTCCTCTTGGAATGGTGTGTACACACCCTACTCCCTTGCCTTTGGCAAGAACAGCAAAGACCAAATTTCTTTGCTCATTTTAGGATTATTTTCTGCCCCCAGACCTCTGGCCAATTGTGACATAATTCCCCAATCCCCCCTACCCACAGAATAGGGAGGCAGTATACAAACCCCTAGACAGAAAGTCCAAAGAGGCTGCCCAGTTGGGTCCCCCGCTCTGTTGCCACAGATTCTGTTCCCCTTCTTTCGCTTATCAATCTTTCTATCAATAACTGTCCTTTCACTTATTCCCATGGTCTGTGGTTTCATTCTTCGAAACCGAGATCAAGGACCTGCAGAGAAATTCCAGCTACAAAGAGAGAAGAGTTCTTACCTATCTGGAAGTGTTACCGGAATTTCTTTCTTCAGTAGGTCCTTGGTCTCAGTAATTCGAAGAATGAACCCATCGAACACAGATCAGTAGTAAGATAGGATTTATTAGACAGAAAGCAATACAGAATGAGTAAAAAGCACCAGAGCTTCTGACAAAGAGAAAGACCCAAGTGGGGAAATCTCTGCTTGGCTCCTTTGTCTAGATAGTCTTGAAAATTACATTTTGGCCAGGACTTGGTAGGTGGAAAACACCTTTCAAAGTTAATGAGTGTGTTAACAAATGAATGATTGCAGTCCCTCCAGCTCAGGGCAAGATTATTAGGTGTTTTTTTGCCTCAGGGAAAGAATTACAGTGTGTACTCCCTACTCTAGTGGAACCATCCAAAACCCTTCAGGCTGCTTTGTTCATGTCTTGCTAGAGCCCAAAAGGTATGGCCTGGAAGGGGCAGCCTGTTGGTGCCTAAAGATTGGTGTCTGATTGCTGAGCTTACCTGGGCCTAGAGAATGGAGGGTCCCTATGCAGCCAGCCCTGAGTGAGGAAACCCTCTATCAGAAGGAACTTAGGGGGATAGGATCAAACCCCACCCAAACAGGCTGGACCCTCCTAAAAGAATCAACCCCCTACCCTCTCCCACCATCTGTCCCACCTAAGAAAGGTGAATGGGTCAACCCCCTACACTATCCTGCTGGATTTCCCCCCTGGGAAAAGTAAATGGGCCAACCTCCACCTTTACAACAGATGTCCAACCAGGAAAGGGAATGTCCTGACCCCACCTTCCTGACCTTTAAAACCCCCTCTGCTATTACCCACACGTGGATTTCTTCCTGGTTGGAAATCTTACCTCACCAATAAAGCCATTTTAATTGCACAAACCAGGCCTCTCATTTCCTTTCGCCTCGTGCCTTGGATTAATCTTTAGTCTTTGGTTCCGTAACCTTCATTTGGTGCTGAACCTAGGATGGGAAAAAGCTCCTTTGGGAGCTCAAAGTATACCTCATCAGACCCAGCTGAATAGGACCCTTCTTTCAGCAAGAGGAAAGAAAACGAGAAACTTCTCTGGCCCTGCCTAAACTTCATCCATCTAATGGTGAGCTTTCTTGTCTATAACTCCCTTTCTAACCTTTTTTAACTTCTCTTCCCATCCTCTACTCTTAACTTCCTCTTTCCCTCTCCCTCCATCTTTGGATCTCTTAATTCCTTCTCCTTCATTTCTTTTCTGGCTGTTTTCACATGTAGAGGCCTATACCTCCCTGATCTTGTGAGAGCCAGACTAGCTCCATTTTGTTGTTTGCAGCACAAGCCACAGTACAAGCCCCATTCCTAGGTGTTTACCACATAGCCTTCCCACCAGTGAAACCTGCAAGACCACTCCCTGCTGCCTTCCCCCACCCCAGGTTG
>CAUYTI010096594.1:0-28710 GCA_963575145.1 Galago senegalensis | reverse complement strand
TCAAGCTGTCCCCCTGGGTAGAGTGCTGTGGCATTACAGCTCACAGCAACCTCCAACTCCTGGGCTCAAGCGAGTCTCTTGCCTCCGCCTCCCAAGTAGCTGGGACCACAGGCGCCTGCCACAACGCCTGGCTATTTTTTTTTGTTGTTGTTGCAGCTGTCATTGTTGTTTGGCGGGTCCAGGCTGGGGATTCGAACCCGCCACCTTAGGTGTATGTGGCTGGTGCCTTAGCCGGTTGAGCTATAGGCGCCGAGCCTCTAAACTTTCTTAACTTTCAGAGATCTCTTATTTAAAATAATTACATTATATCAACATTAAAAATTAGATTAAAAGAAAAACACGTAATGTATGGCTAGACCTAAAGATGCTCCTGACAAAATTAAAAAAAAAAAAAAACAAATATCTGATTTAAAACAAGCAAACAAAAAAGAAACCTTTTACACATGGCCTTATAAAAATAATGGGCAAATTGATTTCATAGTTTAATGATTAAATTTCTGTATTTTCATCTCAAGAGCCTTAAATGTGATTCTTAAACAGAAAGTAAACTGGTTCTAGTTTAATATTTATAACTGATACCATTCATTTATTCTTTTCCCTTCTATACATGCTTTTGCTTTCCTATAGTCTAATAGTCTACAAAGATATATGAGACTTTTAATATTCACATATAAATGATCAACTGAAAAGCTAAAACCATAGAAAATACAACTAAATGAAAATATAAGTTACATCTTTTTAATAACTTTTATAGATCTTGTAAAAACTGTTATTCACGTCTTAAAATGTTTCTTAGACCTTTAATTACATAATAACCTTAGTTAAAACTTACTACTTATGAGATAAAAGTTCAACTGTTTGTCATTGGTAAAGTTAGCGCCATTCATCTTCACTCCTTTCTGCTCTTTCCTCTCTGTAGATCATAAAATTTTGGCCAATCAAAAATGGTCAACTGTTCAAACTGTACTTAAAAAGACAAATATTAAACTGTGGCCAACCAACTGTTTTTATACTTCACCACTTTCTCTTTTCTGTCCATATATCTTCTTACCATTAGAATCTCTCTAAAATATATTGTTTGAAAAACTAAGTCTTTGTCAAAAAATAAGGTTCTGCCTTCTAATTATCAACTTAGCCAAATACATAATTAATGTCACAATAAACTATATTCTTATTTTCTAAAAAGTAATTTTTTGAGAATAAGAAAAATTAGACAAAAAAAGACATTATATAAGAAAAAGTTATGCAATAAATTTTGTCCTAAAACAAAATAGTTATTTAAGAAAATAAAAGGCAGCACAAACAAAGTTTAAAATATTTATAAATTGTCTGTACAGTTTAAATAGGATTCATAAAAAAATTTACATGTGATCCAGTTTACTGACTGTGAACTGTCCTTAAAATCTTTTGGCCTATAATCCTGTTTAAACAAATGTTACAAGCCTTTGATATTTGACAAATCTTCCAAAATAAAAACTCTAAATTTGGTCTTTTAGAAATATTAAAACCACTAAAAGACTAAAAAAGATATATTAGACTTATTTAATATATTAAAGATATGTAAAAGTATTGGATGGTGCCTGTGGCTCAAGGAGTAGGGCACCGGCCCCATATGCCAGAGGTGGCAGGTTCAAAACCAGCCCTGGCCAAAAACTGCAAAAAAAAAAAAAAATATATATATATATATATATACACACACACACACACACACACACACACACACATACATATATATATAATCAAATATAAAATGATTAATTCACCATAAATTCTACTTACATGTGTTCTAATATTATAAAATATTAGTCTGTCTTAATGTATGTTATAAATATTCATTTTAACAGCTCAAAAAGTATTTCATAACTGATTAAATCCAAAGTTTGTCCTTCAAAAAAAGTAATAAAAAAACTGACAAGTTCTCTCAAATTCAAATTTCTTTAGAGATTAAATATCATCATACTAAAACCAAATTTTCAATACTTTAACTAGATGACTGACATGTCCATAAATATTACTAATCTAACTTCAAACAGAACAAAAATCTGTTATATAAAACCAAGCTAATTTGTTGTGACTTTTTGTTGAAAGCATTGCTAATTGTTTCTATATTCTGTTTTCCAAAAATAAAAAAAAAATCATTTTCTATCTTTTAAACTATTTATAACTTTCAACAACATATATGCTTATGAACGAAATTTAAAACATGTATTTTTTCTCTCTCCTTCATTTGTCCAAAATTTAAAAACCATTTGTAAATATTCTTAATTTCTAACTGTTTGTTGTTGATATATATAGTTATTTATATATGTTCAATAAAAATCTACTTTGTCCTATAAGGCACAATAAAAGACACTGGTTATTTAGACTTTAACAAAAGTAACATTTTCAGAAATGTCTAGACTGCGTTTAAAAATTAAGTTTGATTTTATAAAACCAATAAAAAAAAGCATTAAAAAAGTCTAGCCAAATACCTCACCAAAAAAGTATTTCCTGGTCTATAATAAATAAAAAATGTTACCTTCTGAGAAGTCTAAAAAATCACAATTTACTTTGAGATCTCAAAAAAATAAAAATGAATTTATCCAATACATAAAGGTATCTGATGACACAGATAAAACCTGGGCTCATAAAAAGCTTTTAAGTCTAACCTGAAAGTCCTTACAAAAAATTCCAACAAAGCCAATTTTTAAAAAAGCCTAGATGACAAATAATTATTCTTATTGCACTTTATACAAATAATCAGACCCAATGAACTAAAAGTATGATTTATTTTTGACAACTAAATTAGTTTTGCTATAATTTATTTTTAATAAATTAAGAAATTAGAAAAAAATAAAAATAAAACTTTGGCCCACCTATTTTAAATTCCAGCCTTGTTTACAATGCCAACTTATAAAATAAGACATAACTGTTGAACAAAATTGATCTGTTAAGCAAGACTAAAAGACTGCCAAAAAGTATAAAATTATATACAATAGCTATATTTACTCCAAAGCCTAAGACTCAACAAAGGTGGCCTGTTGGCTTTACCATTTTTTGTCTCTGAGAAGGGATTAGGGTATTTGCTACCTATTCAAAGTGGAACCACTCAAAAAACCATCTCAGGCTGCTTTGTTCATGATCTTGTGAGAGCCCAGAGGATGTGTCCCCAAAAAGACAGTCTGCTTGTGCCTGGAAATGAGGATGTTATTTCTGAGCTCACCTGTGCCTAGAGAATGGGGGGGGGTGTCCCTACCCAGCCCTGAGTGGTGGAGTCCTGTATCAAAATGGTACAATTAAGGCCTGGGTAGACCACCAGAGAAATGTCACAGTCCCTGAAATCTAAATAGATTTCCAGATCAGGGAAATGGGAAAGCCTAGCCAGGTGACGCTAAAATACCTGATAAATAATGCATCTCTTAAAAGACAAGATAAATATTCTTCATCAAATTAATTTTTAAAAAAACATTCTATTAAACTAACCTACTCCCAAAAACAAAAGACTGGTTTAATGAGGTTTGAGAAAATGTACTTAGCCGGGCCTGAGTGAAACTCAGCAGAAAAAGATTGATTCGTAGATTAACCCAAGAGCCAGGTCGGTGCTTCATATGACCTTAGCACCAGGTCCTTATTAGTGTGTAATAAGGAAATGAGACTCCGTGAGACTTGCCTGAGTGAGAGTGAGACCCCGACTCATGACAAAAATGGAAAAACCCAGCCAGGTGCTGAAGGCTGAGGCAGCAGGATGCCCACAAGCCAGAGTCTGAGGTTGCAGTGAGCTACCAAGCCACTGGACTCTGCTCAGGGGCATAGGGTGCGACTCTGCATCAACCTAAAAAAAAAAAAGAAAGAAAGAAAATGTACTTAGAGCTGTTCTTTTCTACTTATTCATTCTCATCCTAACTTATGTTCTTATATCTCTTTTAAACATCTTATTACTAGATTACTAACCAACTCTCTGTCTCCTTGGTTACCAATTGAGCTCTTAATGTGTGAAACTTCTAGGAAAGTTCCAGATGAGGGGAATGAATGAGCTAAAGAAATTTCACCCCAAAATATGATTCCTCGGTATAAAGAATATGTTGAATTAAAGCCCATTCATGAGAAGAAAGCATTGGAAGAAGCCTTTCCTCTCTCTACATAAACACTGAGGGACCTTATTTAGAATCATAAGTGGCTGTTAACTTCCTTATTACACACTAATAGACCTGGTGCTAAGGTCATATGAAGCACCGACCTGGCTCCTGGGTTAATCTACAAATTAATCTTTTTCCACCCATCTACACACATCTCCCCTGGCAACCACTTGTCTCATGTTTACTTTCTATACTCTCCCGCCTCCCTTCTAAAAGACATCTTTAAAAGGCTCCGACCATCACTGAGACTTTGGGTAATCATTCTTATGATTCTCCCCATGTACATGGTATTTGAAAATAAACCTTTCTTTTACTAATCTACCTTAAGTGTGAGTTGATTTTTTAGGAAACCAACCAAAAAGGGAAAAAACAGGTTTTGCCTTGATGCCTTACATCATATTCATGCTTTAGGGTATTATTTCTATAAACATGTAATTACTCTATGTTGTTATTTGTCTAACTTATAAAAAATATTATTTATCGCACTTTCCATGTCAGCACCATTTATCTGGTAGAAAAACTCCTGCAGAGAATTGTCTGTGTGCACTCAAACTTATCTTGTTACATTCTCTCTTAAAACTCTTTTGAATATTTGCTCCACTGCTTCTTAACACTGCCATATCATGAAAAACAATGATCAATATTCAATATTCTTTTTATTTATTATTTATTTTTTTAACAGAGTCTCACTATGTCACCTTTGGTAGAGTGCTGTGGCGTCACAGCTCACAGCAACCTCAAACTCTTGGGCTTAAGCTATTCTCTTGCCTCAGCCTCCCAAGTAGCTGGGACCACAGGCACCTGCCACAATGCCTGGCTATTTTCTTGTTTCAGTTGTTTAGCTGGCCCAGGCCAGGTTCAAACCTGCCACCCTCAGTGTATGTGTCTGGTGCCATAACCACTGTGCTATGGGCACCAAGCTAATATTCAATATTCTTGCATTACTTGATCTATTAGTTCATTTGACACAGTTGATCATTCTTTCTCTATGGTTAACTTTCTTCATCTGGAGTCAAGAATATCTCCTTCTCTTAGTGAATGACTACCTCACTGTCATTCCATTGATAGTTTCTCCATTTTCCCATAATTTTTAAAATTAAAGATTCAAGAATCAGTCCTTGATCATCTTCTCTTCTCTAGATAGACCCCCTTCCTTGGTGATTCATTCTAATGGCTTTATATACAGTCTGTTTGCCACTGGCTGCCAGATGTCTATCTTCAACCCAGACCTCCTCTCTGAATTTCAGAATTATATCTTTAGGTACCTATGAAACCTCTCTTCCTGGATGACTAACAGATGTTGCGAACTCAGCATGCCTACATTGAGCTAATCTTTCCCTATCTATAAAGTCTACTCTACAAAAAAGCCTTATCTATGTAACTTGATAGCAAATTTATTTGCTCAGGTCCAAAATCCCAGACTCATCCTTGACTTATTTTCTCACAATCCATGAGGGAATCCTTTGACTCTATCTTTACAATGTATGGAATCTAACAACTTGCATCCTACTGCCATACACACACACACACACACACACACACACACACACGCTTTCACTTTCTATTCTCAGTACTGCAGCCCATGTTACATGGACCAAATGTAAATTGGATCATGTCATTTCTTTTAAACAAACAAATTTAAAAATTCTCCACTGTATTTAAAATAAAAGGCAAAGCCATACAGTGGTCTACAAGCCCATTGTTAACTGGCTTCCACTACCTTTCTGATCTCTCCTCTGGCTCATTTACAGTCCTATAAGCTATACTGATTTCTTTGCTTCTGCTCAAAACCTGGCAACTTCTTCCCCCCAAAGTCCTTGGATTTGCTATGCCAAGTATCTGGAATGCTCTTCTGCTAACTATTATAATTCCCTCACCACTTTCAAGACTTTGCTCAAATTTCATCTCTCCAAGTATGCCTACACCGACCACTCAATTGATTACCATAACCAGTACTATCTCCTCAAACTCCAAGCTTTGAATCTCTGCAAACATGTTCTACTTCATTTTAGATAGCACATTTCATCTACTAACGTGTTAAATATTAGGTTTACTGTTATTTGGTGCTGTACCAGAAGTTCAAGGAAAATAGGAATCTTTGTTTTGCTAATGGATGCATCTTAAATAGCTGAAAGCAGCATCTGAACCCCATGAGTTATTCTATGTTTTAAGAATGAATATAATTATCCCTGGAAATGGAACATTTGACTCAAATACAATGTATAAGGACTTCTCATTATTCTCGATGTACTAAAAATATCACAAGAATTCTGGCCTCATCCAGTGACATACATGTTTATGAATTATTTCTTGCCATTGCAATATAATAATGTTTATTTCAAATCTTTGCTCTGTATCTCTCCCAGCATTCACCTAGATTATTGTGATTGTTTTGCCATGTAGCTGCATAAAAGATTATCTAGCATGTAATCGCTAACCTCAGTGGTCATCTCTGAAAGGCATAGCAAACTAGATTACATCATAAGGCTTAACATTCTTAAAGCTTAGTTGACTTTACACTTAACTTTTGATATCAAGAGCAGAATTGACATTATTAGGTAAATAGAATAGAGTTCTGTAATGAAAAGTTGTTGTTTGAGGTTAGGGAAATAATATTTTTGTAATAAGTTTAGGCATATTTAAGAAGAGAAAAATGATTTTCTGTCTCAATGATACAAGTAGTAAAATCAGGAGGGGCTGAATTCTAATCTGGATAAATATTGTCTCTCCTTTCTTGCTTAGGAAAAGTGACATAATCATAATACTAAAATAAATCTGACTCTGTACCTTTGAGTTGAAAAATAAAGACACTTGTCATTGGAATTAGGACCAACCTAAGGATGATTAGAATTTGAGATTTTCAAATAATTTTATCTACAAAGGCCCTATTTCCAAATAAGGTCATGTTCTCAGGTTCTGGATAGACATGAATTTTGAGACATGGTATTTTATTATCATGTGTAAAATCCACATGGGAAAATAATATTAATCATTTATATTATAATATTTTACATGACTTGTATATTTTATTGTCTGTTTTTGAAAGTTGCCATCTTTGAGTTGCTTTTGTTTGGTTATTTTATTTGTTATGCTTTGCCTTTTTTGTTGTTGTTCTCTAAGAAAACTTATAATCTTCCTTTAGAATAGTTCTCCCAATATGGAAATAAATCAGTATTTTCATTTTATGTAATTGAAAGTCATGTAAATTTCTCCCAAATGTTCAATTACACAGAGACAAGAAATCATGACTTAGAAAACAGACAGAAACGTAAAACTGCAGGGAGAATATTTGGAGAAAACCTACTCAAGTCACCTTGACCCATGATGTTATGTACTGTGTGGAAACATAATTTTGCAACCTCATGGGTCAGTAAGTTAAGCATTAGTGGAGTCCTTCCCCCTACATTGACCAATAATAAGAACACTTTCCATAATCTATGCAAAACCATGGAGTTGTTTGTATAAGATCTGTCTCCCGGATGGAATGACTGTAGCAGACTGGCAAACAGAAACCTCCCACAGACTGAGCCAATAGCAGACCATGGCAGAGAACTGGAGTGTGAAACTCAATAGCAGATTTTCAAAAGTCTTTTTTTTCAAAAGACTGAGCACACTAGCTAAGTATGGGCTTTTTTTTTCAAATGTTCAATATATCTATGAAGATTCAGATATATCTATGGCACATTTAACAAATAACATTAGTGATGACATTGTAGATGTGTAGTATTTTCATATATATATTACTTCTGTGTATATTATAATAAAGCAGTTACTTCTTATACTTAAAGATCTAAGAATGAGAATATCATAAAAATCATTACACGCAAATGTAAATCAGAAGAATTGAATATCAAGTTATCTTGTAGCTAATATCTTATTAGCTACACTCATGTGCCAAAAAATGAAATGAAGAATTAGGAAGTATATTATTCACTTCTGTTTTGAGCCAGGAAGTTTAGAAGTTTAGTTTCTAGCACATCTGATAGAACAGTATAAAATAAATATAGAATAGGTAAATTGTTGAGTTATTTGAGAGGAATATCTATTTCTACATACAACCTATTTCTCCCCTCATAATCACCACTCAAATACTTCAGCTCTAAAATGAACATGAACTTTATCTCCTTCTTTACAGGTTAGTAAGGTATTTTACTTCAAGGTTGATACTTTGAATTGGTAAAACCGAGTCTAAAGCATCAAAAATTAAAAATTTTAAATTATCAATGTTTTCTTTCTAAAAAATATTTTGGTTTACTTCATTTTAATAAATAATTGTGGAAAATGAGGTAGCAGTAAGTTGGGTACGAAACTCATATGTGTGATAGACCTAGCTATTGGATGCCTTTCCTCTAAAATCTGGAACTGGACAAGGATGCACACTTTAACCATTGTAATTCAACAGAGTACCAGAAATTCTGGCTAGAGCAGTCAGAGAGGAGAAAGAAATAAAGACAGACAGATTAGAAAGGAAGAAGTCAAATTATCTGTGTTTACAGATGATATAATTAAGGTTCTAAAGAAACCTAAAGACTCCACACACACAAAAAAAAAAATTATTAGAACTTAAAAAAAATTCAATAAAGTTGCAGGAGACAAAAATCAACATACAAAAATCAGTAGCATTTCTATATGCCAACAGGAAATCTGAAAAACAAACCAAGAAACTAATCCTATTTACAATAGGTACAAATGAAATGATATATATAGGAATAAGCTTAACTAAAGAAGTGAAAGATATCTTTTAGGAAAACTATAAAACACCAATGAAAGAAATTAAAGAGGACACAAAAAATAGAAAGTTGTTCCATGCTCATGGATTACAAGAATCAATATTGTTAAAATGTCAATACTACCTAAAGCAATCTATAGATTCCATTCAATCCTCATCAAAATAGCAGTGACATTCTTCACAGAAATTGAAAAGATAATTCTAAAATTTGTATGTAACCTCAAAAGACCCCAAAATACCCTAATTCATCCTCAGAAAAAGGAACAAAGCCAGGGAATAACATTACCTGCCTTCAAATTATACTCCAGAGCTATAGCCACCAAAACAGCATGGTATTGGCATAAAAACAAACACACGGACCAATAGAACAAAATAGATAGCCTAGAAATACATCTACACATCTATTGTAAACATATCTTCAACATAGGTGCCAAGAATACATAGTGGGAAAAGGACAGTTTCCTTGATAAATGGTGCTAGGAAAACTGAATATCCATATGCAGAAGAATGAAACTAGATCCTTAGCTCTCCACCATATACAAAAACCAATTCAAAATGGATTAAAATCTTAAATCTAAGACTTGACACCATGAAACCACCAAAAGAATTCATTGAGTAAAATGTTTCAAGACATTGATCTGGACAAACACCTCTCCATTAATACCCCCAAAGCACAGGTAATCAAAGCAAGATTAGACAAATATTATCACATCAAACTAAAAACCTTTACACCAGAAAGAAAACAATCAACATAGTGAAAAGACAAGTCATAAATGAGAGAAAATATTTGCAAACTATCCATTTGACAGTGTATTAGTAACTAAAATACATAAGGACATCCATAACTCAACAGGAAAAAAAATCAAATAATCTGATTAAAAATGGGTAAACGATCTGAATAGATGTGGAGAAAAGGGAACTTGCATACACAATTGGTGGGAATGTAAATCACCACAACCACAAAGGAGAACACTCAAAATGAGGTCCCTCTAAAAACTAAAAATGGAATTACCCAATCACCCACCAATGACATGGCTGGGTATATATTCAAAAGAAAGGAAATCAGTACAAAGATATCTGTACTCCCATGTTTATTGCAGCATTATTCACAATACACAAGATTTAGAATCAACCTAAGTGTTCTTCAACAGATGAGTGCAAAAAGAAATTTAGGTATATATGTACAATGGAATATTATATATTCATAAAAAAAAGAATGAAATCCTGCCATTTGCAACAACATGGATGGAACTAGAGAATACTATGTTAAGTGAAATAAGCCAAGCACAGAAAGACAAGTCTCAAATGTTGTGACCCATCTGTGGGAGCTAAATATTAAAATAGTTGATCTTAAGGAGCTATAGGATAGGATGACAGTTAGCAGAGGCTGAGAGGGTAGTGGGGAAGAGAGGATGAAGTAGGGATGGTTAATGGGGGCAAAAATATTGTTAGATAGAATGAACAAAGTGACTATACTCAAAAACAAATATAGGTGTAATTTAAAAATAACTAAAAGAGTGGAATTGGGCTATTCCTAACACAAAGAAATGATAAATGCCTGAGATGATGGATACCCCAATTACCCTGATTTGATTAGATTGTATGGCTGTATCAAAACATGACATGTACTCTATAAATATATACGACTACTATCTACACATAATAATTGAAAAGAAAAATTTTATAAAGTAATAGCAGAAGATGACCTTTCTTATATCTTTAGATATATACCCATTCAATAGAATGAAATTTTTTTTAAAACATATATGAATTTTTTAAGTTTTAATAGCAAATACTGGAATAACTACATTCATCTGTATAATTGGTATTTGACCAAAACAAATATAGAAGGTGCCAAAAATGTATACGCATCTTAAGACAGGAAAAAAACAGTATTAAAATTGTCATTACTCCATATATACTGATAACAAAAGATGAATACAAGTCATGTTGACACCTATAATAATTGAAGAAATCAAACATGAATTAAGTACTACAAATTTAATGCAGTTTTTTTCTTTTTTAAAATATGCACACATTTTTGACACCTCCTGGGCACACATATTCTTCTAGATACTTATATTGCTTCTTAATGGTGCTTATACTCTGAATTCAAATGTCAGGTCAGATAAAAGGTTGATTGGATTTTCTATCCACTCTTTTTTTTTCATTTTTTTTTCATTTGTCCCTCTCAATGAATATTTTTTTGCTGTTTACACTATTTGTACCAGGGTAATGGGTACTATAATAATTCATAACTCTCCAGATTATTGCTGGATTTGTCTTTGATATTTAATTATTCCCCTCTATGGGTATGTTTATGTGGAATGTGTGGAGGAGAGGAAGGAATTTGAAAATCTTTTGCGAAGTGCACTTGCTATATATTTATATCAACTGTAATGACTGGGAAAAGCAGAGGAACGAAAAGTGGAAGATTTCCTATTTATTTTTAATAAGAAAGTTAGGAAAATTGGGCTGTAGAAGGAGAAACAAGTTATAACTATGAAGAGAATTCTAGGCTTTGATTTCAAGCAAAGACAATAGGGAAAAGAAGATTTCCTAACAAGACAAAGAAGATGGAATTCTAATTTACTATATTCACTGACAGAGTAAAGGTGAGAGTGAAGTGTTTTTAAAGCTGAAGAGAGGAAGAAAGAAGGAAAAAATGGTGAAAAGTTCATTTTAACATATAAGACAGATGGGGAAAGGCAGGCCAGTGTGATAAAGAGCAAATATTTTTAATGTTTTTAAATGTCATGGAAGAGTAAAACAAGTTTGAGCAAATAAAATTAAGAAGATTTCTTTTCTTTTTTGTTCCTCTAGTAAAGAATAGACGATCTTGCCTTGTTTCAATCCTTTCCATCTTTTTGCCCCCGGTATTACACAGAGGACCTATGGAGAAGTACCAGAAGGTCATGGGCAAGAGGAAAGAGGAAGTGAAGTGCAAACAGCAAAAGAGCACTAAGCATTTTCAGTTGTGCCCGAGGCTGGGTTAACTTATGAAGTAGATAAAGCATAGCTTTGGAAGGCTGCTTTTATTTACTTATTTACTTACTTTTTGTTGTTGTTGTTGAGACAGAATCTCACTCTGTAACCCTCAGTAGAGTGCTATGGCATCATAGCTCACAACAACCTTAAACTCCTGGGCTCAAGCAATTCTCTTGCCTCAGCCTCCTGAGTAGCTGGGACTATAGGTGCCTGCCACAAGGCCTGGTTGTTTTTAGAGGTGGGGTCTCCCTCTGGCTCAGGCTGGTCTCGAACTCCTAAGCTCAGGCAATCCACCCGCCTCGGCCTCCCAGAGTGGTGGGATTATAGGTGTGAGCCACTGCACCTGGCCTGGAAGGCGGCTTTTATCTTGATTTTTCTTCCCATCCACCCATCCATGGGTAACTATTTTCCTACTGTCTTTAATCTTGCACCTCCATCCTGGCCTGCTCTCTCTGAACTAGCCTCACTTCTGATGGTCTGGTCCCAAATGTAGAACAATGAATTAATCTCCCTTAAACAGTGAATGACTGACAACTGGGCCTACTGGGCACTCTATCATATAACTGTATATCGTAAGGGCACCACAAATGCTTGTGAAACATTGCTAGGAAGAATAAAGGGAAGCAAGACAAGCAAGGAAGGAAGTGTAAACATGTTAAGTTGGTTGTTATTCTTCTCAGGAGTACCTGGATTTAAAAGAATATACCTGAAGTTGTAAATGCTCATATATCACGAGACTGACCCTGTTCTTGAAATCTTGTGTATGGTGGTTTGAAATGT
This sequence comes from Galago senegalensis, assembly GCA_963575145.1. Lineage (NCBI taxonomy): Eukaryota > Metazoa > Chordata > Mammalia > Primates > Galagidae > Galago > Galago senegalensis. Next base: position 16,098 of record CAUYTI010096594.1, on the reverse strand, counting down.
ATACCCAGGTCCCTTCCCTTATATCACGTGAAATGTCTTAGTTTGCCTCTGTATAAGACTAATTTTGGCTTATGGTGCCGAGTTTCCAAGTTTTCAAATGTACATAACCACATTAATAGTGGTTAAATGATTGTCTAATACTAGGGCAACTCTTAACAGACTCTAAGCAGAGATGCATGCAGTCCCTGACTTCTGTCAAGAGATGGCGCCATTTATACAAATAATGCACATTCTCTGGTTTATTATTTAACATAATAATTGCTAAGAATTTTTCGAAAGTGTTAATATGAAAAAATGATTGGCCTGTATGTTTTATTTAGTTTGTGTGCTTTCAGTAATCATATCTTCCTGAGGAGGAATTTTGTGGTGTTTTATTTTGCCATTCGTGTTGGCTCATCTTTCTGTTAGAAACAGCCTTTTCTGTTACTAGCAAAGAAAATTCCGTAAGATAAAGATATTTTTCCCACAAAAGTATTTCTTACAACTGCATTTGGATTCAAAGTTGTATAAAGAGAAATGTGGAGACAGAAGCTAAGGAGACTCTCCCAGTTGCCTCAAATCAGAGGCTGCTGTAAAGCCCCAGGGATTTGCTAGAGATTGCCCCTTTCATCCTTTTTTTTTTTTTTTTTTTTTTCTGGCCTTGTCTTCTCTTTTCTTTTTCACTTCTCCCTTTAATTCTGAAAAAATGGATTCTTACTGATCCTTTTTTGTTTTCACTCTATGATAATTTCTCATCAGTACGTAAATACCCAGAGCTGGTTCTGTCAATGTTTTGGGTTTGAAGATTATGTGCTTCGTGAGGCAAACATAGCAACACAAACATTTAAACTGCCCCCGCATTTTACAACGTCAACTGTTGTCTTTTATATAAAGGTCGCAAAATGAATATTGTATTGGTGAAAGTTGGATGGACTCTAAGGACGCCTGCGTATTGAAATCACGAATGGAACAGACTGAGAAATCCAAAGTACATGCTGGAAAAGGTAGGTAAAGAGGAAAACCCACAGAAAAGTTAGACTGTTCATTCCTAGAGATAAGAAATAAGCAGAGGGAAAAGGGCACTTCTTTTATTCATTTTCGAAATACCATTTGTAACATTATTGGATGTAAAATAAGTTTAAAAGAATTATATAGTTTTAGTTACTCAGAAAAAAAAGTAATTTGTATGAGGGAGTCAAAAATAATTTCAAAGTATGACTATATGTGTGAATCTATTTTTGTTCGTTTTATTAATCTCTTTTAACTTCTATTTATCATGTGCCTACAGATTTTTAAAATAAAATACAACTCGTGCAATGATCCTCAAGGGGCTTCAGCATGCGATGCCGGGTGACTTGTCGCACTTAGAGATTATATACATCAGTCAGGAAAGTAAGAAGTCTTAGCAGGGCCATTGATTGAAACAATATAATCTTCTTCACAGTCATCCATTACCTTGTTTCTTCATTATTTTTTCAAAAAAGCCCTATTAAAAGCTTAACAAATGGCTGAGAATACTCCATTAAGTCCAAACCAGTTGCCAAGGAATAGATATATGTTAAATGGGCAGATGACTGCCAGGTAAACTTGAGACTTTTATTTTTCACGGTAATGCCGGCAGCAAGGCACACTTTGCTTGACCAGTTGCTGGTTGCCAGATTACTCTTCCCCTTCTTGTTCCTGTGATCCCCGCAGAGGAGAGGGTGAAAGTAGCCATGACACTGGGTTGTCCTCGTTATCAGGAAATTCATCACTGGTGTTTGTAAGTAATGTCTGAAGAATACACAAAATAGCACAATTCTATTTATTTCTATAATAACAATCCTTTTATGCTTCTGACTTTGCTCTGAGACTATACCAGTTACTTTACATATGTTCCCGAATTTGATACCAAAAAGAACATTAGGTGGGTACTATTATAATATTTGGGTCCAATGTCAAGGTAATTGTATTAATACAAACTTTCCTGTTTAGTATATAGTCTCTGTAAAATAGTCTTAATAAAACTTACAGGGCGGGGCCTGTGGCTCAGAGGAGTAGGGTGCCAGCCCCATATGCCAGAGGTGGCGGGTTCAAACCCAGGCCTGGCCAAAAAACTGCAAAAAAAAAAAAACTCATAATGATGTCCAAACACTGAAAATTAAATAGACTCCCTTAGAAAATATTGATAGATACCTTTTATAAGGCATTATTATATCTCATAATTGAATAAAAGCTTAACTAATTGATTGAAGATTTATGAAGTATTAAATGAAGTATTAATGATTTCAGGATAAATAGAGTTTGAAGCCTTCTGAAAGTAAATAAATGCTGGATAGTTGACAAAAGTAATACTTTAGGCTCGGCGCCTGTGGCTCAACCGGCTACGGCGCCAGCCACATACACCCAAGGTGGTAGGTTCGAATCCAGCCTGGGCCTGCCAAACAGCAATGACGGCTGCAACCAAAAAATAGCCAGGCTTTGTGTCAGGCGCCTGTGGTCCCAGATACTTGGGAGGCTGAGGTAGGAGACTCGCTTGAGCCCAGGAGTTGGAGGTTGCTGTGAGCTGTGATACCACAGCACTCTACCCAGGGGGATAGCTTGAGGGTCCTGTCTCAAAAAAAAAAAAAGTAATACTTTAGAATAGAAACAAAGGACATAAAATTTACCTCACCTAATTGTGAGTATTTATGATGCCAATAAGAACACATTTCTTATTGAGAATGCTAAAGAGTTTTCAAACCCCCTCAATATTTTACTGTTTACTGCATCACAACTGCACTAGTATCAAAATAAAAATAGCTAACACTCTTAAGTAGACAGCATGGTCTAGACAGTGTGCCTATGATAAACCCTTGCCAGGTATTATCATACTGAATATTCGCAGCAAACTTACGAGGCAGATACTATAGCCATTTGACAAAAGAGGTCTAAGATTAATAAACTTGTCTAAGGCTGAACAGGTTATAAGGTACAAGGGCTGGACTGGGAGCTACGTCTACCATTGCAAAGCCTGGCTCGTCCTCTTCCCTGTATTGCCCCCTTCCCTCAGACAGAGGGTTTTTGCATCTTCTCTTATGGGCCAAAAAAATTAGACAAACATCTGATTATGTTCTGTGTTGCAAAAAAATAACCTTCACTGGTGCTTATAAATATCAATAAACACTATTTAATTGATTATTGATAGTCTTGAAGTTATGAATTCATTTCCGAAGTTGTGAATTCATTTCCTAAACAGGAAGAAAATAGATTACTTAACTAACGATGCAACTTTTACTTTGAACATTCTGACTAAATAACTGACGGTAATAAAATAGTTGTACAACAAAGCGTATAAAGTGTGGGAGTCTCATTCACCATAAATTATAACAACATAGGACAATTAAGAGTAATTGAAGAACAGATTGCTTTTAGCCCCACGAATGACTATCCTAAGAAGCAGCATATCTAAAGGGGAAACAGCATTTAAAAAATTAAAGCTAACTTTTTAATCTTTGCTTTCTTTTTAATTTCAGAATGTTACAATTCTTTGGTTACATAAATTGCTCTTGTACAGTTTTAGTCAAAATCCTAAGTGTTTCTGAGTTGTTGCAAACAATACATTCAAGGCAAGGTGGTTGATTCCGAAGCTGGAAGTAACCTAATAATATACGGCCCTAATAATTTGCATGAACAACAGGTATTCCCTGAGGAGTATTACTTAAATTCCCAACAGCCTTGTGTAGTCAACACTTACACTTCTTGATTCCTGAAGAAACTATTCAACAAAACATGAATTTTGAGCTCTTATGAATCACACACAAATGTTTAAACATCTGTGAGCTGTGTTTTTTACATTAATGGTACCTAACAAATTTTCTTTGTTTGTTTGTTTAATTATTTTATGGGCAAAACCCTAGGACTCTTAGAAAAGATAAAGCTTTGCCTTTTAAGGAAACAACTGGCATCTACCACCGACAGGAAGAGGTTTGACCACGACTTTGCCATCTCTACCTCCTTCCACGGGGTGCACAATATTGTTCAGAACAGGAGCAAGATTCGCAAGGTCATCTGGTTTCTGGTCGTCCTGGGCTCCGTCTCACTCCTGGCCTGGCAGATCTACAGTCGGCTGGCCAACTTCTTCACGTGGCCGATCACCACATCCATAGAGGTTCAGTATGTGGAAAGGATGGAGTTCCCAGCTGTGACATTTTGTAATTTAAACAGGTAAAAATGATTCTTTTAATAATAATTAGTCCTTACAATTTTGCTGGTATATCATTTCTTGGATGACTAACACAGGGTTTTCTTATGTGTAATTTCACTTATGAAAAAACACTGAAGTTCTTAGATTGTATTTAAAAGTGTGGATTTAGGGGAGCAAAGAGGCTTATTGATTTTTTTCTTTCACCTAGTCCCCTTCCTTTCTTCCACAATTATATGCTAGGTAACAGACTAAACCCTCTGGTTAATTAGATGTAAAAGTCTTCATCCTTGCCCTTAAAAAGTCAATTAAAAAAAGATAAACATGAATAATCACAATACAATATGGTAACTTCACGGTACAATAAAGCTATGTGCAAGGGCGCAGAAGGCACAGAGAGCAGAGTGACATTCTGCAGCTAGTTGTTATAAAAGTCTAATTAATAAAAGCTGACTGGAGGAGATGAATAATATGAACAAGGACTGGAAGAGAGGATTACTGCACAAACCCATAATGATATGAAATGTTAGGCCGGACACCGTGGCTCTCTCCTATAATCCTACCACTCTAAGGCTGAGGAGGGTGGAGTGCCTGAGCTCAGGAGTTCAAGACCAGCCTGAGCAAGAGCGAAACCCTGTCTCTAAAAAAAAGGAAAATGGGACTGTGGTGGGTGCCTGTAGTCCCAGCTTCTCAGGAGGCTGAGGCAAGAGGATGGAGTAAGCCCAAGAGTTTGAGGTTTCTGTAAGCTATGATGCCAGAGCACTCTACCCAGTGTGGTAAACTAAGGCTCTGTCTCAAATAAAAAGAAAAGATATGCAAAGTTCTGGTGTTTAGATGAAATAATGAATGTCATAAAGCAAGGGTCAGCTCCACAGTTTGTGATCTATGCAGTTGCACGGGATCCTGAGCTTTCTTAGAAGAGTTGATTTAATGCTCTGCTGCCACTACCTTGAGTTCTTACCTGTAACTTGTTCCAGAAGACTGCAATCCACTAACTGGATTGTGCACCAAGTGAGCTGTGAAGGGCACAGCTTCCCCCCACAACATCTCTAGGCCCTGTAATTGCCTCTGATCAAGGCTGAAGGATCACACATCAGATTTTTGCCTGGAAGAGGAGGGTTCCTTAAGACCGCTTAGCCATTTGACCATAGGCAAGTCACTTAATATTTTAGTTTAAATTATAGTGTTTATAAAATGAGATGAAATTGTCTACTTCATATATTTGTTGTTACATTAGAAGAGGTGATGTTTCATTCCTGGGGCATTTCTAGAACAAGTGCCCGATGTGTAGTAAATAGTATAGTCTGTGACTGTTAGTGTTTAAAGAACTCAAGATACATGTCAAAGTCCCAAAAAGCAAAAACAAATCAACTGTCCCCCAAAATTTTGCCTCCTAATGTTCTTAATTATATGTGTGCTAACAAAAAAAAAAAAAAAAAAGATCACGTGCAGGTATCCTGATCAAAAGAAATGTAGATACCACTTCTAGAATAACAATGTATAGAGGTCCACAGACTCCGAACCCCCCCAAATAACAATAAATAGTAAAATTTTATTTAAGGAAGAAAGAAAACACTTAAAGCATTTAGAAATTTTCCTAAGGGAATACAGCAAAGAAAGAAATAATAATTATTTTTTTTTGAGACAGAGTTTCACTTATTAACCCACAATAGAGTGCTGTCGCATCACAGCTCACAGCAACTTCCAACTCCTTGGACTTAGGTGATTCTCTTGCCTCAGCCTCCCAAGTAGAATAATTATTCTTTTTATTCAAAGAACATCTGTTAAATCTCAGTAAGAACAGTCAGAGACTTTAGAACATGAACCCCAAATCTCTTCCTCTCCCCGCATTTCTGTCTCAGCATGATATAGGAGCTACAACTCTAGTTGTAAGGCAAGGATCTCTTTCCCCTCCACTCCCAGGCCAGGACTGCAGTGTGCCAGTGGACATATAGGCTGCCAACACATCTTATTCAATCCAGCTGCATGTTGCAGAGGCTAAATTTCAGGTTAATATTAAGAAATTGGGGGTACTTGCCCTCCGCATGACTTCCACTGATAGGGAGGCTGTACCCTAGGAATGGTAGGCTAAGCATATGCAGTTACTGCAGCCTGCTCATAGGGTGGAGGTTCCACATTGTTAGAAGCAAAGTCAGAGAAACAGAAGCAGCTGCCCTATCCAGAAAGCTGCTGTAGAAATTTTGTGCAGGAGGAGAGGCAGGCCATATACACAAAAAACAGAGAAGTTTGAAGATCTCCCTAAGACAACTTACTTTATTTGTAACAGAGTGTAGTAAAGTTCAAGACTAAGGTCACTCAAAAACAATATGTATTTTGGTGCTAAGCAATTAACAGGACACTGGTAGCTCCATGAGACCAACAAGCCAAATCATGGTTTACCAAAGTAAGAATCTAGCCACTCTGGGGTCAGAACAATTCTCAAAAACTGGCCTCAAAATTATTCCTGTAAAGGGGGCCAAATGTAATTAAATCAGACTGTGGAGCAATTCATCTCCCATTGTGTTTTTAAAAACAGTAGTGCCTGTAATTAGTGGAGCCTAAGTTAGGTGAGATTAGTAAGAGACAGTCAGACACACCTGGTAGAAAAATTGCCATTCAAAAATGACTGTATCCAAACTATTCCCTCTCGAGTGATGTCAGAGACTCATACAGTGGGGAAAAATACACTTTATAGGAAAACTTTACCCAAGTAATTAAACAAGTAAAAAAAGCACAAACCAGCTCCAACAAGTTCTTAAAGATACAGGGCTACTAGTGTAGTGTCTCCCCACAGTTTTTGTCTACTGGAAGCTCTGAGTGAATATATGTGAACACTGGGTCTTTGCAGATATAATTAGTTGAAATTACAGTGTATTATGAGACTTAAATCCAGGGACTGATGTCCTTATCGTAGAGGAGAGGACACAAACAGAGATACAGGGGAAAAGGCCATGGGAAACAAAAGCAGAAATGAGCATTATCATGCCACAAGCCACGGAATAGTTGGGGACAAAAGATAATACATACAGAGAATAAAAAAGTAAAATAGCAGATGTAAATGTAACTATATTAGTAATAAATTTAAGTTTGAATAGATTAGACAATCCAAAAGCCAGAGGTTTTCAGATTGAATTCAAAAAATAAACAAAGACATAAACTATCACATTTTGCCATGTATAATGAACATTTTTTGGCCCAAAATTTTTGAAGGAAAAATAAGGATGTGTATTATATGGGGAGTATGACTCAGAGGCAGGGAGACTCACATGTCTCCTTGGGCCGTCTGGGCACATGGGGTTCCAGGCCAGGAGGATCCAGGATCCCGTGAGAGTGAGCCAGTGGCCTCTGCCATGTGCCACACTTGGTGTGGGGGCCAGTGGCAGGGCTGGTGAGGCAGGCTGCAGCTGTGTGGGGCCAAGGCCAAAAACTGAGGCCTAGCCATGCAGAAGGGATCAGGAGCCTCTGAAGGCCCCAGGGACCCAGATGGCTGCCTGGAGGCCAAGCAGCTTCAGAAGCTCCTGCCCTGCCAGCCACATGCACAGCCATCTCAGCACAGTCCCCACATTGGTGGGGAGGGAAGGGCTCCCAAGAGAGAGGGAAAGGGCAGCCTACACAGAGCAGGTGGCTGCAGGAGGGAAGTAAACCTGCACACATACCAGGGCAGCATTAGCCCTCCCTAGATGGGTCTCTCCCAGCTAAAAGCTGGCCACTTTCTCAAGGGGCATTTTCCTAATACTTTGGGGCAAAAGTGTGGGCATCAACACACTTCAGATTCAAAGAGGCAAATAGCTTAAAAGGAAAAGAATGAAAAGCAGTATATCATGAAACAACAAAGAAAGCTAGAGTGGTTGGTTACTTAGTTTCAAAAAGAAATAGGCTTCTAAACAATATATGGCCCTACACATAAAGGTGGTTGTTTTATAATGAAAAGGTGTTTGTTTTATAATCAAAAGCCAGGGGTTTTCAGACTGAATTTAAAAAATAAACAAAGACATAAACTATCACATTTTGCCATGTATAATGAACATTTTTTGGCCAATACAAAATGGTCAATGTATCAGAAAGATAGAATCCAATCTATGAGGTTGAATTCTTCAACCCTATTTTCAGTAATCAATAGAACAACTAGACAAAGGATTATAAAATAAATAGAAGACTCAAAAGACTTCTGCCTTCTTATTGTGAACTAGACTTTAAATACAGAGCACTCTAATCAACAATAGCAGAATCACACTCTTTGCATGTATGTGTGGAACATTCTCCTTCATAGACCATTTTGGAGACCATGAAATAAGATACAATAATTGAAAAGATTTTAAATCACTTAAAGTATGTTAGTTCATCATAGTAGAATACAATTAAAGATCAATAATTGAAAGAAATGGGTGATATTTATAAATCTTTGAATATTAAACAACATTGCCTAAATAAATAAGTCAAAGAAGAAATCACGAAGGAAATTAGAAAATACTTTGAGATAACTAAAAATGAAGACACAATAGACCAAATTTATGGGATGCAGGTATAGCAGTTCTCAAAGGAAAAGTTAGAGCTGCAAATACCTAAAACACTTAATACTTTATAATCTAAGTATTTCTATAATTTTAGCATGAAAACCTAATTAATTTTGCATAGTTTAAATCTCAAATTAATGATTTCAGCTTTTGTTTTAGATGGTGGTATGTCTAACAATTGGAATTAAAATTTCAGATCCTTTTTCACAATACCTCTTCTCCCATAAATGAGTTTTTTTCCTGATCTGTCATTAATTTGCTGAGCAACATTGAGTATGATGCTCAAGAATTGATATCCAAAATTAGAATTTAGGAATTGAAGATATCTCTAATGCCTCCTATATTGATAATCTCTTCAATCTTCATTCCTGAAGGAAGAATAATTAGCATTTTTCATTTTCAACAATTATAACCTCTAGAATATTGAATCTCTTTTTGGGAGAGGGGAGGAGTGTGAGCAGAAGTGAGCTAGGATATACTACCAATTGTTAGTTCTATGCATAGAACTCTCAGACATAAGCTCATTACAGTTTGAAGACATTGTTCTAAACTATACTGTCTCCAATTCACTTGAGAAAGAAAACAAAGCTTAAGATTACAATTTACTACTACTGTTATCAAGTTAGGTCCTGGGAAGGGGTCTGCTGATAGATCCGAGTTTGTACACATCCGTTAAAATACCTTATCGGTATTTTACCGCTGTCTAGTTGTTCTATTGATTACTGAAAATAGGGTTGAAGAATTCAACTACATAGATTGGATTCTATCTTTCTGGTACACTGACCATTTTATCATTACAAAACAATCACCTTTATGTGTATATTGTGTTACACATATATTGTTTAGAAGCCTATTTCTTTCTGAAACTAAGACACCAACCACTCTAGCTTTCTTTGTTGTTTGCATGATATGCTGCAAACAATAGCAGCAGGAAATTGATACCTGAGATGAGGAAACTTTGCCAAATGACTTTGGATTACTAGGAAGTGTTTACTTTTTACAATAGGTCTTAGGGGCTCACCCAGTGTATGTGAGAACATTACCGGAATACCTATGCTGAGTCCTGGGTCTTGGAAAATTGAACAATGAATTCATGGACCACCACAAATAAGTGACAGGACAGATTTTGTCAATAGATAAGAGGGAGAACAAAGGCTCCTCATGGGAGGAGACCCAAGCTGGGTGCTGATTTTGACTCTGTCTGGTGATTTATATGCAGCTTCTCTTTCCCTGAGGCCAAGGGTCTTGGGGACATGGAATATGCGTCTGAAACATGTCACAACAAATGGCGCCAGCGGCCTGTGGGTAGAAGTTAACTTTGAAACTGCTGTTGGGTAGGAATGTGCTCTTGTTTGGGGCATTCTACTCCTTCCCGGGAGTGGGGGCTTAGATGGAACACTGATCAAACAGGTTTGTGAGTCTGCCTGGGCCCAGAAATGGGATCTGAGTCCAGCCCTAGGGGAACGGGACTTGCATCAATGACAGATCATTTATTTAATACTCCTCTACATGACAAAATTAGCTTCAGGAATAGTCGTGTAATTAAACAATTGGTAATAAAGATAGCCCATGTGTATTCATGACAATTAAAATGTTAAAAAATTAAATATATATAATGAAAAGATAGGAATATAATAATGGATGAATGCTTTTTAATATGTATGTACTTTTTTGGAAAATCAAAAGCTTTTTGGCTTATGTAGTAAAAAATAATAGCATTTTCTTGCTTCTATTATTTTTCAGTTTTTACCAGTGACTTTATTAAAGTTGACTTGCTTCATGCGTTCACATTTCGTAGCACAGTCATATGTGTCAGTCTACTTTCATTCAAAGTTCATTAAATAATATGTATTAAGATTAATTTTGAAAAGTTTCTTTCACATGAACCAATGGCTGGACAAATAGGAAGGTAAACTTCTGAGGATATATTTGGAGAGATTTGTAAAAATCACATTTCACAAAAAATTTCACAAAATGTAATACTGTTCATGACCTAGTATTTGGTAATATCAATTCTACTGGTGTCTAAACGTATCTGTGTCAAAAATTTCCACCAAAATACCTTCATCATGGGATTCACCATAAACTTCCATTACATTTGGTGAAAACTTCTACATTTTGTTTTCTTCAGTTGAAGTCACAGATAATGCTTGGAGGTAGGGATTACTGATGCTATGTGATACATGGTTTGCAAAGAAGCAATTCAAGTACTGCTTCTTCATCTTCAAAATAAATCACCATGCTCCTTTATTTTAATCTCTGTAAGTTAAAAAGATTTTCAATAAAAGGAAAAATCATTACTCTTATTGATTAATTAATCATTACTCTTATTGACAAATGTAAGAGAAATACATGGCAAAGATTTTATTAATTATTTAGAGAATGGCAAGATATTAAATTATCTTAAAGGAGAATCCAAAGAGCAGACTTTCTTCCTCATTTTTCTTCTCTGTAGAATGATCTATAAAATATGCATTCCTTGTATCTGTTTTGGGAGAACTCAAGAAGACCTGAGTCAGAAAACTTGTAGATCAGATTAAATATACTCACTGGGTTCATATAATTTGGAGAAGTGCATTTATAACCAATAATATACATAAAAAACAACAGATTTAGTAACTAGGTACCATATGTTAAGTTGTTTAAACAAATCAATATAGTTTTGCTACCATTTTCCTTTACTAGGCTCTTACCAGTATATGTTAAATAAGAGTAAGGCAAACTCTTATCTACCCAATGTTTCTGAAAGGAAAACTCAGAAGAGTTTAGAAGTTCAAGTTAAATCTGAAAATAAACTCAACTCAGTGCACAGTACTTTGGTTTTATGTGGAACAGTATGCCTCACAAAATTTTTTTACTTTGTTAGACCTAATATTTTTAGACTTTGTTCATTAAATTTAATTCATACCTATTATCCTCTTGGCCTCAAATATTATAAATTTAATTAAAAACTTTTTGAAAGAATGTTTGGAGATACTCTCCTGTTTAACCTCTTTTATCTATTTCCTTTATACCTCCCACCCATGTGGTAATTCCTTTATTTCTCTGCATAATCATTTTGAAAAGAATCAGTGAGCATGTATGAGGGAGTATTGATTCAGCCTGTGCAAGACTCCAGTTTCAGGCCTTTGAAACTAATCCTTGGTACCCTTCAGTCCTCCTTAGCTACATCCTGCAGTATCAGAGGCCCATCCCACAGTAGAGGGCTAACACTGCGCTTCTCCCACAGAGCTGTTGCTGATGTAAACAGTCAGTGCCTCAAAACATCCCAGAAATACATGGGACCAAGAAAAAGTGAGGTCATTAGATGTATTATAGTTAGGTAGCTTAATAGTGTCTCCGAATGGGGAAGTAAAAAGAAGATATTCACAGAGTTTTAGGACCTGGGCTATCTTTGGTGTGCTCAGACCTGGTGAAATCAGGTTTTATATTAGGTCCTGATCATGAAAATTGCTTCTCATCTCTTAAAGTACATGTAATGGCAGTTTGGAGTTTTTCCCTCCATTTTTTGTTTTGTATATACCCTACCTTGAACAAGAAGGTTTAAAATAGCTTGGATCAGCAAAAACAAATTTTTTATATATATATAAATTTATCTATATATTTTTATAAATTTATATATTTATACATAAATATATAAGTTTGCATATTTACATAAATTTATACACTTTTATAAATTATATATGTATATATTTTTGTAAATTTATGTATTTTCATATTTATATAAATCTATATATTTATATACAGGGATGCCAAAAATGTATACCCATTTTAAGAAAGGAAAGAATTGTATTGAAATTGAAAAACTCAGTATGTACCTATAATGCTTGTTCTCTTATATACTGTATCTTTTTTTTTTTTTTGGCCAGGGCTGGGTTTAAACCTGCCACCTCTGGCATAAGGGGCCAGTGCCCTACCCTTTTGAGCCACAGGCATTGCTCACTTATACGTTGCATCTTACATGTCTTATAGTTGCAGAAGTCAAATACGACTTGAGTATTACAATTTCAATACAGTTTTTTCTCTCCTTAAATTCTGCATACATTTATTGGTCGCCATGTATTTTATATATTTATGTATACATGTATATATTTCTATATTTAAATATTATATAATATATTATCTATACTTTTATTTATGTGTATAAATAAAATTTATAAAGTGAAAACAAAATCTTAGACATGAAAGAGGTCCAGGCAAGAGACACAGACCGTGTCCCCCATGCCCTTGGTAAGAGCAGGCTACACATTCTGGTTTATGTTTTCTAGCTGCCAATTTGAGGAGAGAACATTTGTTCAAGTTCAAAATTTATAATATCCAAAACATGGAAGTACCAACTATGTTTTGGAAGGAATGTATGGCGTATAAATAGATAATGATTCTGCGTAATGCAAGGCAGACCTTGCTCAGCAAAGCAAGAGAACTGGGAGGTAACACAGTAGTTGGATTAAACAGATCGCTCCCCTTTGACTGCGAGACAACATTTTGACCTTAATGAAGCATTTATTTATTTAGTGAATACTTACCGAGCCCTTACTGTATCCCAGGCACCTTTCTAAGTAATTTAGGAAAATATAATTAATTTAATAATAAAAAGAAACATTGGGGGTTAGATTATATTAACATACACCAATTTTGTAAGTAGGGACACTATGTCCCAAGGAGCTGCAGGAATTTGCTAACTCAGACTATTAAGTGGCTGTAACAATTAGGCTTGACTAGAAACAGAATCATTACGAGTGACAGGGAATTAAGGGGTGTCATGGAGATTACGCCCCACTCAATAACATGAGCTGTTCAGGCGATCTTTGTACGTCGATTGCCTGTTTCTGGTGCTGGGCCTCAAGGTAGCAGGACAAGCAGCAGAAGGGAAAATGGATGTAAACGGGGAAAACAAATCCGAGCTGCAGACCAGCTGGCGCCTTCACCAGGTTGCCATCTTAACCCAAGAGGTGAAAAAGCTAAAAGCTGAAGAGTTTAGACGGCAGCTGGAGGAGCTTTCGCCCTGCTGCCCCAGGTCAGCAAGTTGAGTCAGCCGATGACCTGCAATGGGGTGAGCTACCTCAGCTTCTGTGCTGCAGTAAACTCCAGAGTGTAACCAGATACAGGCCAGGCTCAGACAACCAGGAAACACAGTTCTAGCTTAGCTAAGCAGATAAAAAACACAGGCGCTCACAGGAAATCTGGCTCTTAAATGTATGTTCTTAACAAGTATACATAACCACCTCCCTTTAAGTTGAGTCCTGAAGATCCATTAGGAGTTATCCAGACCAAGGTCTGGGAAGTATTCCAGGTTAATGAAACTGTATATACAAATATAAGATAAATTTCACAATGTGTCAAAGACCTCTTAGGGATCCAATTTTGCTTGAATGTCTTGCAAATGAGGGAGAATGTAGGAGATAAGAAGAAGCTGATGGAGTCCAGATGTTTGGTCTCTGTTTTGTAGGTAATTACAAGCTATTATTATTCTAACTATCGCCTTCATTCCCACTAATAGGTTCCAAACAGATGCTGTAGCCAAATTCCACGTCATTTTTATCTTATGGCATGTTGTGTCCCAAGTCCTCCATTCTCAGGAAATCAGTGTCAATTCCACTGGCTCTAAAGAGAGTATCGATTTTGTTGCCCGTCACCAAAACTTCAGCATTGCCGAGTTTATCAGGAACCACGGGTTTTATCTCAACAACAGCACTTTGTTGGACTGTGACTTTTTTGGAGTGCCATGTGGTCCAAAGGTAATGATTTGATATTTTTTAAATACAATCAATATAATAAGCCACTTTATTGTACTATTTCACCTTGAGACGACGTTTACTCCCCTGGGGAATCAATTTAAATTTGCTCAAAGATTATATTTCACTAGCTCAGCTTTATAACATCGGGGGTATGGAGTGAGCACAAGACAAATTTCCTCTTTCAAGAAGTTAGATAAAAAAAATAGAAAACAGAAATCTTGGGTTGCCTTTCTTGTAGAATAAATCTACCCCCCAAAATTAACATAAGAGGATGTTTTAATCCTTTCCATTCGTCAACAGCGTATTCCCAGAGAGCCCTTTTACCATCATTAAGTGGCCAACTGTTTCCATGTAGCGCTTTGGAAGCTATACAAAGTAAGAGGACCCCAGCATTTAACTATGAAATTTACACATAACAGATACAGTATGTATTTGCTTATAATATATATGGACTCCTGTTTCATTATTTATATAATTATACTACATTTAAGATAAAAATTCTGGGTATATCTGAAATCTATTATTAATAATAAAGAGAGATGGAGGCTATTGATCACATATTTCCCACATCAGCAGTTCTATAGCTTGTGTTGTTATGGTGAAAGTAAGTCAACTTCGCAGTTTCTTGGTTCTGGGATACAATTGCTTATTCTTTTGGTAACCTCCCTTAGCACATAGTAAGCAGAAGATAAATGCCTGAGTGACACTAGACAGAGAGAAAGCTCAGGTCTTCATTCAGAATGAACCCTTTGTAATCCTGTTTTCCTTACCAACGTGTTTAACCTCCCACCTCAAAATTTTGTGTTGGTGATGACTTTTTCAGTTCCATATTACAGAAATTCAATTCTGTACTGGTAGGCAGAGAAGTAAAATAATAAATTAGTTCAATTAGTTAGGAACTCTAAGAGTCGGGCTGGCTTCAGAAAATACTGAACTGAGGAACTCTAAAACTGTCACTAAGAGGCTGTCTGTTTTCATCTCGTAATTCTGGTTGGCTTCTTTCTGTTTGAGTTGTCTCCCCACCGAGCCAACGTGGTTGCTGGCCACCCTGCCTTTCTTCATCATATTTACTACTCCATTATTCACTTAATAATCCCCTAGAGGGTGCTGATTAGCTTCACAACCTGTGACACATATCAATTTCTAAACCAGCTACTGAGGCAGGAGGCTGGGTATTAATACTGCCCCAGGTTGTGCCATCTTGCACCCTCTGCGGTGGCTCGAGAAGGAGGGCGGTGGAGCTCAGTACTATGACTGACTGTCCCCAGGGCTGTGACCATGAAGGGTGCAGGAAGGGTGACTCCTCAAAGAAAGGATGCCACAGTAGTTCACGAGTAAAATCATCTGTTTCCATGAATATGTATTCAAACATAAATCAACTCATTTTTATCAATACATAATATTTTATGTAATTAGAGGGGCTTATGATATTGTCTTACATGTATAGGACGTGTACTACTCACGATCAAGTCAGAGCATTTGGGGTATCCACCACCTTGAGTATTTATCATTTCTTATTTTTTTTTTTATTGAGTGTTAACTATGTACATTGATACTCTTCTGGGGTACAGTGTGGGGTTTTCACATGCATTCTGAAATACTTCCATCAAACTGGTCAACACAGCCTTCATGTCATTTTCTCAAGTATTTATCATTTCTATGTTGAGTACATTTCAAGTCTCTCTTGTAGCTGCTTTAGAATATA
>CAUYTI010096593.1:0-19795 GCA_963575145.1 Galago senegalensis | reverse complement strand
TCCATTTACACTTTTGGAGATCAGGAGTCCAAAATCAGTTTTGCTGTGCTAAAATCAAGGTATTAGGGGGATGATTCCTTCTAGGGGCTCTGAGGGAAGAATTGATTACCTTGATCTTTCTCAGCTCCGAGTGGTGACCTGTGCTCCTTCCTCCACCTTTAAATCACTGCAATCTCTATCACCTCATTGCTTTTTCTTCTGACTCCGACTCTTCTACCTCCTCTTACAAGTGATTTTGTGATTGAATCAGGCCCACCCCAAAAATCTGAGATAATTTCTCCGTATCCAAATAGCTAATCACATCTATAGAGTTTCTTCCTCACAGAAAGTGATTCTCACAGGTTCCCGGGACCTGTTCAGGGGAGGGCATTATTTAGCCATCCACTCATCTATTCATTCATTCATTCATTTATTCGATTGGCCGATTGATTCATTAAATCATCAATTATGTATTGAACACCCCTATGTACTAGGTATGTGCTGATCACTAGGGTTATAGAAATAAATGCATCAGATACAGCCTCTACCAACAAGGAGCTCACAACCAGTAGGGTTATTGAATGAGTAAGCAAATCATTGTGATCATTTACCAGTCAATAAAGATTTATGTTGTTCTACTTTATTTTTCTCCATGGTATTTACTGTGACCTACCAGGACACTGGATGTTTACTGTTGGTTGTCTGCCTTCCCGCATGCATTCTTCCATAAGGTCAGAAGATTTTTCCGGAAACGACCACAGTTGCCATTCTAGAAGAGTATCTTCTCAAAACATAATTAATTAGTGACTACATAAATATATGGAGCAGACTGAGGCTGATGTGATCTTGGCCTCGCAGAGCTTGTATTATGGAAAGTCAGGTGATGATCAAGTTATTAGAAATACGGTGTCAGTTTGGAGGAGGTGAATGGTGTAGACCAAGAGCCTGCTGCAGAGACTTTGAGTCAGTCTGAAAGTTGAGGAAGGATTTCTGAAGGAGATACTTCACTGGTGTCCTTTGGTGGTGGTGGTAGGGGGGGCAGGTTGGAGTTTTCCAGGAGGGATTGAGGGAGGCCAGGGACACCATGGACAAGGGCTTTGAGCTGCAAAACAGTCTTTGAGATAATCAGATTCTACCCACGTGTACAGCGTTTTCCAGTTGGTAAAACACTTTTCTCTATGATTCTGTTTGATACTCAATGCACATTTACAAGGCAAGGCAAGGCAAGGCACTGGTTTTTCTTCTTATATTTCCAGATAGACTGAAAAACGTCTCACAGCTAGAGAGAGATGGAGTGAGGTCTCATGGCTTGACTACAGGGTTGGTTGGCCACGTGGCCCTATAACCCAGCATGGTAGTCACTGGGCTGGGACTCTATGTAACCCACAGAACATGGTGACCAAACCCCTTGAGTTAGTGTAAATAACTATTGAATGCATTGTGGATTGGTGAGTGAGGCAGTGGCAATGTGAACAAGACAGTGGGACCAAGAGGATGGGGTTTGCATCCTAGCCTACCCCTTCTTTTTCCACTGTGGTGCACTTATCTAGAAAGTGGAATGAACACCCAACACCCACGAGTAAGTCGTAGCATTTTGCCCAACAGATAACACTGGAACCTACTCCATGAAGCCTCTGTGCTGTTAATTTGGGGATGTGCTGATGACAAAGATACGATATTATTACTATTTATTCACTGGCGGACGCTCTGGAACACCTTGTTCCCTGGTACTTTCCAAGGCGATCCTGCAATTGCTACTGGATTTTGGGCAAATCACTGGGTCACACTGAGCCTCTATTTCCCCATATCTTCAATGAGTCTGACACTCAAGATTGTCTGATTCTGAGAGACCCCGCGATAGCACAGGACTCCATGGCTGATGTGCCCACAAATGTCCAGAAGGCTGGCAGAGGGGACAGCCCAACTTCTGATGATCGAAGTTCTAAGCTCTGTGCGATCATAGAATAGGACTGGGGGATATCCTGCAGAGGCCTTTAATTCTGCAGAGAAAAAGGGCTGCCACAGGAGTGACTTATTTGTGCCCGTCCTCAAAAGAGAGAGTAAGACTAGTTCATAGGCAATGTGCCCAGACATCTGAAGGCACCTTTCCCGGATGGCACTTCCTGTTGGAAGCTCTGTGCGATTTCCCATCTGGGAAAGAGGGAGCCCTTCTCTATTCTGCTTTGAGGGCCCCCAGGGCATGCAAGGTGATCTACCAGGCATCTACTCACTACACTTCCAGGCTGGGGCTGGCATTGTTTGTTTGCTATGGATTGCTCCCAAAACTCTCTGTAAACATCAGCATGTTATCTTGGAGCAGGGAGTTTTTAAAGAAATTCCAGTAGCGAGGGGTAGGGTGACTCTAATTTTTTAAAAAGATGCCCAGGCATATAAGGAGAAGCCTTTCATCTGAATTATCCCCTCTCCTTTAAGCATCTCATGAATCCCGTAGAAGGTCCTGTCAATACTGTGACCAGGCTCACCTATGCATGAATGCCTGACAAGCAAGTTTGGGAACTCACCCTAGAGCGCTCCATACCTCCCTGCTGAATATCAC
Organism: Galago senegalensis; assembly: GCA_963575145.1. NCBI lineage: Eukaryota > Metazoa > Chordata > Mammalia > Primates > Galagidae > Galago > Galago senegalensis. Next base: position 17,259 of record CAUYTI010096593.1, on the reverse strand, counting down.
TCTGGCCACTTTGAAAGTACCCCCCTTGGGCAGCTGTGCACTGATTGTAAGCCTAGTCCAACCTTCTGTTTTGGAACCCTGGACCAGAGCTCTCATTGTATGAGGTCTGACAATTAAGTTTGTGAACTTGCCGTTGTGTGCTTACGGCAGCAGTGGTGTACAGACAACGTGGTGTGGCTTTGTAACTGCAGTGGAGCGGTGTCTCACAGCTGTGTTCATACTGACACGGGGCAGTGTCTTGCTGACTGGCTTTCATTATTGTTGCATACTTTTGTGTGCCAGATAAAAGTTCTAAAATGGCTTTGAAAGGTAGAGTAGGCACTGGCATCAGTGCATCGCTTCCCAAGGGGAGTACTTTGAAGGTGACTGCAGTGTATTCAACAATGAGGTATGCAGCACTTTTTACAGGATGAGTTCATGAACTTAATTGTCCAGCACATCTCTCTCTCAGGTCTGACCACACTTCACTATAGTGTGGAGCCTCTGCCTACGCCACTATCATCTCATTCTTACACACCTCCCACCCTTCCCTTTTCTCCACAGTGGACACTCTTCTATTTTTCTATCTTTCTTTCTTTTTTTTTTTTTTGAGACAGACTTTCACCGCACAGCGGGTAGAGTGCCATGACATCATAATGCCTCAAAACAATCTCAAAATATTGGGCTGAAGAGATCCACTTGCCTCAGCCTCCCCGGTAGCTGGGACTACAGGTGTCCACCACAACGCTTAGTTAGTTTTCCTTGTTTTAGTAGAGACAGAGTATCACTCTTGCTCAGGCTGGTCTCCAACTCCTGAGATCAAGCAATACACCTGCCTTGGTCTCCCAGAATGTTGGGATTACAGGCGTGAGCCACCACGCCCAGACTGGAACACTCTTCTAAAAAAGAAAACTTAACTCAAATCCTGTCTTCTCCTGTTGCTGAACCAGATGGGGACTACTTGCCTCGCACGGTAAAGCCAGACACTAGTGCTGAAAGTTGCGCAGAAAAAAAGTACATTTATTGCATGGCATCAAACAAGGAGAGCAGGCAGCTGATGCTTAAGATCCAAACTCCCTGATGGTTTTATAAGCCAGAGTTTCTAAAGGCAGAGTACATTTCAGAAAAGCAGAAGTTGCAGGCAAAAAAATCAGAAACCACTGTATGGAGGTAACATACACTGGTTTGGCCTGGGGGTCTGACCTCTCCAGGCCCCTCAGGAAGAAATTTAGAAAAACTAGCAGTGGTCAGAGTTCACTCTCAGTTCCCCTCTATCTTGGATGTATGTGATGTAGTGGGGGTTTCTGAAAAACAACAATATATGTTAAGATGTTACCATTTAGTTTGATCAGATCCCAATAATGTATTTCTGATGTTGCTTCAATTGCTCAAGGGGTCCTCCTCATAAAGTACTCTCTCAGGCCACACCTATGGAGCATATTGCAAGGGTACAAGTCAAATCTATCAAGTATAACACAAATGTCTTAACACTGTGATTAAGTAAATGAGGTGAAAGCCATGTTAATTAGTAGGATGTAAGCACTCCAATTTGTAAAAATAATCAACACATTGAATCCCACCCCCACCCCCCAAAAGATGTTATCATTTAGTTTCTATCAGGCAACAAAACACTTTGTGATTTGGGTTTGGTTGGGAGATTATTGATACCATCTTCTTGCTTATCAGGTGACTCATTTACTTTTTAAGTGTAGCTAGAGGCCTGGAAGTCTCCTTGAAGAGAACAAGATTTTCTCCTTTTTTCCATGCATGGGAGGCCTAGTAGGCCTCTTAGGGGTCCCCGCTCTGTCTCCCCCCCTGCTGAAATGCTTCAGTGGCTTCCTGTGGATGGAGTTTCCTGCTCTCCACTCCAGGGCCAGGTCTTCTCATTGCTGACCATATCCCCCTACCAGCATCAATCCCATGCTCCCCCCAGCTCCCCCATGCTCCTGCATGCAGTGTTTTTTTATTTTCTTGAGTATACCAAGCCCTTTCCTACCCAGGACACTCCCAGATGGTATCCTTTCTGGGAGGGGATGTTTCTGCTCCTAGACTGTGGTTGCCACTCACCTCTCAGGTCTCAGTTTAACCATCAGCCCCCTCTAATTATAGTCCCGATAGTGGCAACCAGGCCTATTTTTATTTACTTCTTTAGTCCCCATAGCAGTAACCAGAGCTATTTTATTTACTTTTTTATCTTCTGCTTTCCTCAGTAGACTGCAGGCTCCAGAAAGGCAGGGAGCAGGTCTAGTTGGCCAACTGCTATCTCCTCAACTCCAGTCTTCCAGCCTTTGTTTTTGGTGGGTAGCTCAGGGATGTTGGTGTCCTTGTCATCAGCATAGTTAGGAAGGGCCTATGTGGGATGGCTGATGTGGAAAGAGATTTGAGTGACACATGGGAGGAAGGAGAGGTGCAGGGCGGCTTTCTGAAAGGATGGTGATCCTATGGTCTCTATTTGCTGTGGGAAGCTCTCAGCTCCTGGAGATGATTTCAGTTTGGTAGAGGTAAAAAGGGAGCCCAGGTTTTGAGTTGGACTCAGCTGGGCCAAATCTCTTCCCTGCTTTCTTAACACATGTGTTCCCAGCTTCCTGCTGCTGAGCCTTGGTTTTCTCCTGTGATAAAGGCTGGTATGGCACCTGCCTCGCAGGGTGTGAAGAAGGGTAGTGGATGGCACCTCATGATGGGCCACAGAACAATCTCAGTGAACTTCAGCGCTTGTGCCCTTATGCTGACCTTCACAATGACCCAACATTTGGCTTCATGAACATGTGCCTCACATCTCTGGGGCCTTGACGATCACTCACAATTCACAGGTGCTTGGAAGTCACACTAATGAATTGATTTCAAAGGACTCCAAGTCCCACTTAGAATGCAATGTGCCTTCTCAAAGAGGATGAAGAATTTGGAACTCAACCGTGTTCCTCTTAATCTGTCCCCTCCCTGCAGTGGAGCCATCAACCCATTTTGCTCTGCCTTGAGAGAAACTCATGGTGAGAGGCAGTTGAGTACAGTGATCAAGGCTGCCTGCTCTGCCTCCTCAGAGCTGTGTGACTGCAGAGGGTTGAATAACGTTCCCCCCTCCCCCAATACATGTCCTCCCCGAACCTCAGAATCTGACTGCGAATAGGGAATTAATTACATCTTGGAGGTGTAATTAAGGTTAGAATCTGAAAATGAGACTGTCCTGAATCAGGATGATTCTTAAATCAAAATTCCTTATTTTGGGGCTCAGAAAGTGGTACCCCAAAGACTGGCACTGTGACATGATGAGAGGCCTTAGAAACTGCCTGGGAGCAAAGCTGCCTCTAACCTTGTTTCCTCCCCCTTCTCCCTAAGGGCAGTGAATGACTCTCCCTGGGAATTTCCTTATCTGACCAAGAAAGGTTCTTTCCAAAAGAAAACCCTCACCTCCCTCTCCTCCTTAGAATCTCATTCTCTATCTCAGAAGACAGGAATGCAACTACTTCAAACTTTTTCGCAAGTTATTGCCTGCCTCCAGGGCACCTTCATAGGTTCTAGTTAATTTTGATTCATTCCTTTTCCCTAATAATCATTCTCTGTCCCTCAAAAGAATTATACACATCCCCTCTTTCCCCTTTCCCCTATGAAAAAGCATGTATCTAATCTTCTGTACCTCATTGGGTTACTGGGTAATCATCCTTTTGTAATTCCCCTGTGGTATACATGGTAAATACATTTTGTATGTCTTTCTCTTACTAACATGCCTTTCGTCAATTCACTTTCAGGAAGTGTGGCCCCTACACTTAGAAGAGAAGGGCAGAGAACAGTGGCCAGGAGGAGAATGTTGTGAGAAGGTGGAGGCACAGATTGGAAGGAAAGATGTACCCACAAGCCAAGGGTTACTGGCAACTGCCAGAACAAGGAGAAGGGTGCTATAAGAATTCTCTCTGAGACCCCCGAAAGGAACCTACCCTGCTTACTCCTTGATCCCGAGTCTGGCCTTCAGCACTGGGACAGAATACCTTCCTGTTGTTTTCAGCCACCCAGTTTATGGCCATTTGTTATGGCAGTCCCTGGAAACTAATACAGTGATCTCTGCCAGTTTGGTTAGGTTTTTAAGCCTCAGTTTCCTCATCTGTAAAGTGGGTGTTCGTCACTTCTTGGCCTTTGGGCTAAGATCGAGTGTAGTGTAAAGTGGGCGTCCTTGCAGACTAGAGACATGGTGAAGTTGAGAGAGATCCAGTGTGCAAGCCTCTTGGGACGTTGCCAGGCACAGAGTTGATGCACAATGAATTGGAGCCATTAATTGTTACTGTTACTGATGAGTCATCTCTTGGGCTTCTCCCAGCGTAAGCCCAAGCAACTCCTTGCCCTTCTCCTAGCAAGGAAATAGCATTCCTGCAGAAGTAGGGAGTGGAGGACAGCGGGGCAGGAAGTGTCCTTGAAGGGACACTGGTTTCCACACTCGATCCTGATGTTTGTGGCTCTACTCCGCTTTCTTCAGCCACCTGGACATCTTCCTCTGTGCCACTGGCATTTCCTTAATAATTTTTTGGCTCATTCATTCTCAGAGAGAGGAACATTTTTTTCAGGAACAATACTAGGGAGCAGTTATAAAAATGCAGCCCTCGGTGATACATGGAAAGAACTCGTGTTTCTCCCTCTCGGTTTCTCATCTCACTCCTGCGCTTTCTCTTTGTCTTCTTCCTTCTCTCCTCCCTCTTTTCTTCCCTCTTCCTCTTTTTATTGCAAATGGCTGTCTTTCAAAGGTTTAACAGATTTGTAAAAATAATCCCTCCAAAAGGCTACCATTCAATAAGAGCACGCAGAGGACAGCGCGTGAGCCGAGGACAGCACCATAAATTCAACAGCGCCAGCCCGCAGCGCGCCAGCCCAGGGCGGGCCCCAAGTCGTAACTTTCTCCTCTTGCCCTCTCCACCCGCCTGTTCCCTGGCCCTTGCCAATGCCATTCTATTTTCAGGAAGGCTCCCTTGACCCTTGGGTCCTTCAGCCACAACAGAGGTGGCGCCGGCTGGAATCCAGGCGTGAAATTATGAAAGAATGGGGCTGCCGCTGACTCCACCACTGCACTGGCCTCAGATGTGAAATTGCCATTTTTTTCCTCCCCCCTCGCACCGGCCTGTCGCATGCAGGGCGGAAAAGATTGTATTTATCACCTGTCAGGATCTGCCAGAACTGAGTTACGTGAGGCAGGACAGCATAAAATTATCATACACAAGCATGAAATTACAAAATCGCTCGGAACTGAACAACAAAATTATTTCATTTCGGAGGGAGGCCATTCCATTTTTTAGCCCTGACACCTTGACTGCCAAACTTTGAATTGAAATTGAGTGTGAGGGCCATGGAATAGAGACAGCAATAACAAGAAGTAGCATGTAAACTAGCCATGCAGACACACTACATTAATGGCCCCCGAAACCTCCCACCAGAGATATGTAACTAAATAAATGTCACGTGTCCCAGTTACTCAACTTGCCTTCCAGAACTAGAAATGACTTAAGGCAATGTGAGAACCCAGGTCCAATACCTGGGAATTCCTGGAAGGAATTGGGTCAGGGGATGTTTCTTCTAAGGCACAGAGGGATGTCCTGATGAAATAGAAAGCCCATGGGTTTGGGTGTCATGCATGTGTGAGTTTGAATGTGGGCTGCATTAGTGAGCTGTGTGACACTGGAGGACTTTCTTAACCTCTCTGAGACTTCATTTCATTATCTGTGAAAGTGAAAATGATCATATCTGTTTCATGAAGTTGCTGTAAGGACAAAAATACTTCAGACATAGAATCTGACATACAGTAGGTTTTAAGTACAGCAATTATGAGGGTTGGGACATGGGACTTACCCTCCCTCATCCTTTCCCCTTCAAAACTTTTGTGTCATTTTTACATTCTGTGGTGAAAGCAGTTAGTTAATTATCCAACAAACTTTTATTAAGCATGGAAAAATAACTGTGAAGGTAATTTATGTTTAGATATAAAACTGGGTTAGTTTGAATATTGATAATTATCCCCAATTTTTTCACCCTTCCCTGCACCCTTTGCCATGTGACTTTTCAGCCCCTCCCACTGGAGGTGGGGCTTATTTCCTCATCCATTGTTGTTACTGGGCTTGGTCATGTGACCTAATTAACCAATGATATTCTGAGCAGACATGATGCACCTGAAAGATTTAAATATACCAGAGTGGTTTGCCTAAGCCTCTTCCACTCCTACTGTTTGCTTGAGAATGCCCCTGGTCAGTGCTGGTCAGTGGAGGAAGACAGGTAGGAGGAGCAGCCTGGAGTCAAGTGCAATCAACTCGCAGGGCCTGTGAGGAAGAGAAATAAATGCTTGCTGCTAGTCCTTGAGTTTGGGGGATTATTTGTTACACAGAAAACACTGACTAATAAAATAGCCATGCTCAGTTGTTTATAAACAAAGATTTACCTTCATGAATGCTCTGCAGAACATTTGAAATTCATGTGGAACTCAGGGCAATTCTTTCTTATATGTGACTGTTATGTGATTTGCAGAATTCCTAGAGTCTCTGCCTCTGCCACTTCAAGGCCTGTGTTGTCTGGTCAGTATGGAAACTAGCCTAGGACAGTGAGATTCTACTAACCGGACCCACATTCTCTTCTCATTACACGTATTTTATAACACCTACTTTTCTATTCCGAAATAAAATTCATCTACATTTCATCTACATACACAGGTAATTTAAAAAAAATCAATATCATGCCCTAACTGTAATATAAAGGAGGAATAAAATGAAAGCAATTTATAATAAAATAATATCTATTTCCATATGTAAATTATCCAAAAACGCACTAATGCCAGGAGCCATGATGAAGCAGCCTCATGCTTGCACCTACTTATAATGAATAAGTTGAGATTTCAGACAAATATTCAGTTGGAAATTGTGGCCATTTTTTCTCTAAATTTGACATTTTGAAATAAGAGCTAAATCAGTATATTCATATGTGTGGTAGCATCACTGAAATGGGGCTGCAGATGTCGACCGGCACAGGTGTGCTGCGGTGGCAACCCACATCTCAGGAGCAGCTTGGAGGCCAATGTCTGGATTTTTTCAAAATAGAAAACAACTCTTGATGGTGTTTTGGATAAAATAAAGTACGGAATTCCCCCAATTTATACTGCAACAGCGTTCTAGGAAACTCTGTGTAAAGCAAACTTGTGCAAAAAAGGTCTTAGTTGTATGTAATATAAATTCTAGGTACAGATAATTGTTAAGTAAGAATTCTATCGATGTGAATGTCCAGAGGGTATTCAAAATTCTTAAGGCACTTAGGGCATGTTGCATGTCCAGCATTGCTTTTTAATCACTGGGCCAGGTTTTTTCAACCTTGGCGCAATTGGCATTTAGGGTCAGATAAAGATCTATTGTGAGGGGCCGGCCTGCACATGGCAGGATGTTTAAGCATCCCTGGCCTCTACCCACTTGATGCCAGTAGCATCTCTCCCTTAAGTTATGACATTCAAAATATCTCTTTTATTGCCAAATGTCTCCTGGGGATACAGAAATATCATCCTGTTAAGAACCACTGGATTAGGATAATAGAAAATGCCCTCACTCCCTCTATTTCCGAAATTCTCTCTCGGAAATGGTACTACCTCTTAAGGCATAGTCATCCAGAGAGCCATAGATTTCATTCCCAGGCCAGACATTGAGCACCTACTGTGTGACAGGGATCATGGATTCAGCAACGCATGTAACAACATTTTAATTCAGGGAGTTCAAGTTGTTCAGGCCCTAAGCTGGAGGTCACCTCTATACCTCTCTGGACCTTGTGCCTACCACCCTGTACTCCCCTGCCATTGTAACTACGAGTTTCATCTTGAATTTTTCCACTTCTAGTCCCATACCCTGTTTCAGGTCTTGTTGATCTCCAATCTATTCTCCACGTGTGGCTAGAGTTACTACGTTAAATGATAAATTTGGAAATTTGCTACTGTCCCTCTTCTGCTTATAGCCTGCCCTGGTTTCCCATTGCCCTTATGGAAAACCATAAACCAAGTTCTCACCATGCTCTCCAGGGTCTCGGGTTCTGTCCTGCTACCTCCCCTCTAGAGCCCTTACTCACCTGGGGGTCAGGAGCTGGGGCTGGATTGTAGAAAGCCTTGGACACCGTGCTACGGAGTGATCAAACCTCAGATCTAGGAAGACACTTAAGAAGCATCTGGTTCCCCCGTGGCCATGTCCCAAGATTGGATCATCTTCTGAGAGAATTATCTTCCTTATAAGTTCCTTAAAAGGGCAAAAAGCACAAGGGTGTGGGGCTTTGATTATTACAAGACCAAATCAGAGAGTAGAAAGGCAGAGGAGGAGGCAGATGATTTAACTGAGGTCTGAAGCAGTTTCTCTTGTTTTTTTCTCCTCTCTTGGGCTCCAAGTTTTAATGTCTTATCACATCTTCTCAGTGCCTTGTATAGTGAGTAGCATTATACCCATTTTAAAGATGCTGAGCCTAATGGACAGAAAGTCATTTGCCAAAGGTCATTGAATCCATAAACATTGCAGCTGGTTTTGAATCAAATTCCTCAAGGATTTAAGCAAGTCACCAGTGCCTCTTATGTGATACAGCAGGACTCTCAATGGTTATCTTGAGTTTATTTTGGCCACCCCACCTATCCTTCCCACACTTCGCAGCAGAGGGTTTTCATAAGTGCAGGTCTGACAAAGTTAGTGCATACCCCCCTCATTCCATTGCTTTTGGAGCTAAACCCAGACCATGAATTGCAAAGCTCTGTGAGAGATGCCCCCTGACTATTTCTCCCATCTTTTCATATTTCTCTTGCTCAATCTCTGAGCTTCAGGCATAATAGCCACTTCTTGGCACCGTGATCCTGCCACAGGACCTTTGCATATACCATTCCCATTGCCTGCTCAGATGGCTTTCACTGTATGCTCTCCCAAACTCAGATCAAACACACATTGCTTCTTCCTGCAAGTCTCTCCTATGCCCTTCCTCATCTCCCTAGTCTGAGTCAGGTCCATTTGTTACATAGTTTTATGCATCAGTGTTCTTTTTCTGTTTGTATGGTTAGATTCTGATCTACATGCTTCCACTAGACTGTAAACTCCACAAGGGCAACGACTCAGCTTGCTTTGCTCAGGTTGGGTCTTATCCCTTTGCTCAGTGCCTGGCACATAGTAGGTTCTCAATAAATGTTTACTCAGTGAATGAATGAAAGAATGAATATTTAACTCAAAGGACTGTGCTCCAGCTTTGATACACACACCTTAACATTTGGTTGGCACTGCCCCCAGGGGATTTGCCCCTCCTTCTTCCCTTTGGCTGGGCCCATGGTAACCTACTAGGGGACCATGGCGTCTGGAGCAGCTGTTGGCCTCAAGCTGCATCAGGCTGCCAGCACCCATGTGGAGAGCTTCAGGCTGTAGCCAGGCAGCGATGCTGTCATTTTGCAAAGTACTAACAGCTACAGGTACCGGTCACAGGCCATTGCCCCCCAGCCTTCACCACGTAAATCCTCTGCTAACGATTTGTATAAACTTCTGTTACATGTGTTATTTATCACTGCAAATAACTTCTGCACTGGGTTGGACTGTGCACTCTCGGCATTCCCACACACACTTCAGGGAAAAGCATCAGCTGAGTGGGGAAGGGAAACCCTGTAGCCAAACTGCCTGTGGGTGTGCTCATGACTCCCCCCCACTTATGAGCTGTATGGCCTTGTGCAAAATCCTGCCCCTCTACGTGCCTCGATTTCCTCATCTGCTCAGTAGGGATAAGAAATAGTGCTCATCTCAAAAGGGATTGGATGGATTAAGTGAGACAAAGCACTAATGTAGATACATAGTAAGTACTCAGTAAAATCTGCTTCCACTATCAGTCATCACTATCACCATCATTATCACTGTCCTCATCATCACTGTCCTCACCATCACCATCATCACTGTCCTTACCGCCATCATCACTGTCTTCACCACCAGCACTATCACCATCATCACCATCATAACTATCATCGTTATAACCATCACCATCTTCATCTCACATTCCACTTTATAAGGTTGTAGGAACTAGGGCACTGGAACAGAGTCCTTAGCACACAGCCTTGTACATAGTAGGTGCTCAACAAGATTAGCCTATTACATGAGATGAGACAGATTTGGGCTCTCAATCAGTGACAGCACTAATTCTGTTTGACCCCCAGCTGCATAGAAAGGGCCAGACTTACTTTTTCCTATGCTCAGTTTCCAGTCAGTGTTGATGAGTCAGTGGTGACCTCATCACAACCAGATGAGTGACCTTAAGAAAGTCACCTCACCTCTCTCCACTTGGGCTTTCCCATCTCTCTCCAGGAAGGGCATGGTGGTTCCCCTCACTGACTTCCTAGATTTTGGAGGATGAAGTGAGATCATGGATGTGGAGTTGTTTACTCAGGGTCTGGCATACAGATCAACACCCAGTAAGTAGTGGGTCTGATTACTCATTCAGTCAACAGACTTTCTCAGGTTTTGCTGTGTGCCAGGCTCTGTACTGGGCATAGGGACACGTTAGTGACCCAAATTTTGCCCTTGGGAGATTTCATTCCAGTGGGGGGACTGAGACATAAAACACAACAAATGAATAACATGGAAGGTCAGAAAGTTAGTCTATCTATTAAAACAAAGAGTAGGTGGAGGGAAGGATGGGAGTACTGGAGCAGAGGATTACACTTTCGGTAAGGGTCAGGTGAGGTCTCATTGAGAACTAAGCCATTCAAGAACAGACTTGAAGAAGGCAAGGGTGCGCCCTCTCCCAATATGTGTGGGAATGGCATTTTAGGCAGAGGGGGCAGAGGTGCAGATGACCTGCAGCAGGCACAGGCCTGTTTGTGGGATACAGGGTCAATGAGTTGCCATGGATCTGGATTGTAGAACCTTGCGACACCATGAAAACTTTGGTTTTTACATTGAAGGGGATGGGAGCCATGGAAGGCTCTTGAGTAGAGGAGGGACAGGATTGGATTTCTGTTTTCAAAACATCCCTCTTGCTGCCATGTGGAGCATGTATGGGAGAGAATAAGGGCAGAAGCTGGGAGGTTTGTTAGGAGGTCACTGCGGTGTCCCTGGTGGGGGGCCCTAGAGGGTGGGTGACACCTTAGTACATTTGACCCAGGGCCCTCATGTCACCCCTCTCAGAGGGGCAGACCAGGAAGGTTTTCTCTGGTAAAGACATTCAGCTGTGAGAGCATGGCCAGTTTGAGCATGGCCTTGCCACACTTAGTGACATGGTCTCCTTCCATTCCTCAGATGTGCAGGACAACCACAGTTTCTCTGCCAGTGTCCAGGACTGTCCATCTCCCCCTGACTGTCCTTGATGCCCTCTACCTGTCCTGCCAACCCTAGCTGGGCTCAGTGGCCTGAATCAACTGGGGCTGCCTCTATGAGCCTGTTGGCCCTCAGCAGGAAACTGCAGCTAGCTGGGTATGTCTGAGGCTTGGTCTGCCTGGGCTATCAGTCTTAGCTTTGGGCTGCACCTTCCCTGGACTAGTTCTTAGCACAGCTGCAATAATGTGCCATAACCTGGGTGGCTTAAAACAACAATACTTTATTGTTACAGCTCACAGTTCTAGAGGCTAGATGTTCGAAAGTGAGGTCTTGGCAGGGCCGTGCTCTCTCCAAATGCTCCAAGGAAGAATCCTTCATTGCCTTTCTCTAGTGCCTGGTGGTCTCTGGCAATCCTTGGCTTGCAGCTGCATCTCTTCAAGTTCTGCCTCTGTCTTCACGTGGCTTTCACACCATTCTGTGTACGTCTGTAAATCTTTCCTCCTTAGAAGGACACCAGGCATTGGATTTATGGCTCACTCTAATCCTGGATGACCTCATCTTAAATTGATTACATCTAAAAAGATCTTATTCCCAAATAATAAGGCCACGTTCACAGGCAATGAGTGTTAGGATTTCAACGTACCTTTCCAGGGGACATGACCGTGACTAGGGTTACCATCACTTCTCCACTTCCTCATGGCCTCCCTGTCCCCGGCCTCCACCTCACCCATCCAACTCCCTCCCTGAAGTCAGAGATCTTTCTAAACTATCAGGGAGTGACACTTCCCTCCTTGCTTTAAACCCTTCTATGCCTCCCTAGTGTCTTCCCAATAAACTCCATGCTCATGAGGATGCGATGAAAGGCCCTGTTGGTCAGGTCCCTGTATCCTCTCTCTGGTCCCTGAGTTTGACTACTCTGTGTGAGTTCAGTAGTTCTTGCCCTTGACTACATGCCTGGGCTCCTAGACTGATCAGGGTCTCTGGGGACAGAGGCTCATTGCCATGTGCTGTGAAAACTCCTAGGTGACTCCACTGGGCAGCCAGGCAGGGCTGGGAGTCACAGCTCTGGCAGCACCAGTGGTTCTCATACTGGAGTCAAGGCTCAGAACCTTCTGGAAGGCTTGTTACAATGGGGCTTCTACCCTCCCATTGTTTCTGATTCAACAGATCTGGAGTGGGGCCAGAGAATTCAAATTTTTAACAAGTTCCCAGGCAAACCTGATGCTTCTGGTGTATCTGAGTTTCTGAGTCTTGGCACCATTGATATTTAGGCTGGGTAATTCCTCGTGGTAAGGGCTGTCCTGGACATTGCAGGATGTTTAGTAGCATCCTTGGTTTCTGCCACTAGAGGTCAGTAGGAGCCCCTGCCCCCAACTTATGACAACCCCAAATATTGCCACACATTGCCAGGTATTTCCTGGAAGCCAAAACTGCTCTGGTTAAGAATCAGTGGGTTATACTAAATTCTCTTAAGTGTAAAGTGACCTCTCCTGCCTCAGGGCTTTTGCACACACTGCTCCTTTTGAAAGCAACTCTCTTCCTTAGTCTTGTCCTGACTATCTCATGTGATTTTATTAGCTTTTAGCTTGAGCATCAATCACTTTCTCTGAGAAGCCTTCCCTGATCACTGCCTGCATAGGCTGGCTTCTGTAATTACCCAAAGCCTCTGTGCAGAGGAATGACAATTGTTCCTAAAAGCAACCCAGCAGGGGTGACTCACAGCTGAGCAGAGCAGTGTGTACTGCTAGAGTTCAGGGGAAAGGATGGTCTCTGGGGCTGGGCCACAGGAGGAAGGACTCTGAAGGAGGTGGTGTGGAAATTGGAAAAGATCGGTGGGCATTGAATAAGCCAAGAGGAGTGGGAAAATCTGCCCTGGGGGACCTCAGTGAGTGGAGGGAGGCTGGAAAGCCAAGAGCATTTCCTTATCTGTGAAATGAGGCCAGTAATTGCACGCACTCCATGGAGCTGCTGGGAAGAACTAATGCATGTTATGCAGCAGGTAGGAGATGACTGGGAGGGTGAGATAGTGGGGTGTGGGGCACACTGAGTCTTCCAGTGTGGCTGGAATTGGTGGGCTGGGGAGGGAGCCTATGGTAGACAACCAGAGAGGGTAGCTGGCTTTGGAGGTGATGCTGAGGCATGGGAGGTCAGGGAGCAGGGCAAGGGATGCAGAGTGAGCATTTTGGAACCTCTCTGCAAGAGGAGACTAGAGGCAGGAAGCAGAGGGAAGAAGTGTGACTGGAGACATTCTGACAGGATACAGATAGAATCTTTCCACTAGGTGCTTTGAGAAGTATTGTTAAAAGGACTAGTTATAAGTGTATGGACAGGATGTAGGGGACCCCAAGGCAGGGTAGTACCCTTGTTAGTAGCAGCAGGAAGCTGATCCCACCTCTAAGTGCAAAGGAGGGAGGGAGGGGAGAGGCTCCGAGAACCACAAGGTGGAAAGACTGTTAGGGACATACTGACTGGACCTTTGGCCATCAGGGTGGGGACCAGCCAACCCAAGGGGACTCCCTGAAGAGGAGCTCCCCACCCCCACTTCCCCTGCCTCCTGCAGGGGATTACTATTGGCAGATACCAGTCAGCAGCCAGAGGACCAGGGCACCTTGACTTGGCACATGGCAGGTACTGGGCTGAGTGAAGGTGGGGAGTTTGCTGGAGGGCAATGGGGAAAGGCTTACCCAGACCAGAGGGGGGGGCTAGTGTGTGTGCATCAATGTGTATGTGTACATGAGTGTGAGAAATTATCTCCCACTGTTCACATACCAGGGTGTGTACATGTGTGTACATGTGTTCATGTATGTGCATGAGACAGGGAGAGAGTATGGATATGTGCAGTGTACAAGAGTGTGTGTACATATGTGTATACATATGAATATATGTACACGAGATTGTGTACACAAGAGATGAGTATGTATATCGGAGAGGGAGAGTGTGTGTATGTTTGTGAACATGTGTATGTGGAGCATGCGCATGTGTGTCCACGTGCCTACATGCAATGTGAGTGTGTCAAAGAGTTGTACGTGAGTATGTGCACATGGGAAGAAATAGAGAATGTGTCTACTTGTGTACACATACACATGTGTGAGTGTGTGTAAGTGTGTACGTGTATGGGTATATATGTGTGTGAGAGAGAGGGCATATATAACACAAATACGCAAATGTGTGCCTGTGCATACACATGAGCAAGAGAGGGAATGTGTGTACCTGTGTCTCTGTGTGACAGTGTGTACACATGCACACACATGTGAACACATAGTCACACTTTCTACATGTGTAGGCATGTGCATACTCTGCACATGGAGAAAGTGGAGTGTAATTATCCCCTTCCTTGAATCTGGGTTGGCCTTAGTGACTTGTTTCTAACAAACAGAATATGGTGGTGTGATGCTGGATGACTCCCAAGGCAAGTCTGAATAGGTGCTTTGGTTTCTGCTCTAGCTTTCTCTGGGAACCTTTGGGCCCTGGAGCTGACATATGCAATATGTTTGGTTGCCCTAAAGCCGCCATGCTAGGAAGACCATATGGAGAAAAGGCATAGAGACAGAGATACTCAGACATCCCCACCATCCCAGCCACCAGGCATTGACATGTACAATCCTGGTCTCCATCTGACCACCCTCTCAGGAGAGATCTATGGAAGCACCACCCCTTTGGGCCATTCCCCAAATCCTGACTCCTAGGAACCATGAGAAGTAATGACTACTTATTATTTTAGACTGCTAAGTTTTGGGGTTATTTGTTATGTAGCTATTGCTAACTGACACATGCAGAGTCCCCCTATCTTCTCCTTGCTGACAGAACACCTCATTTCCTATACAGAGAATGTCTTCTGAACCCAGATTCCCACTTCTCAAAGTATGGCTTTATCAGAGTGACAGTTACTTTCTGGGGCTGGAGTAGGTGCAGAGCAAGAGATTGTGAAAGAAGCAAAGGGCAGAAGGACCTCAGTCCCTGGCGGTCAGGATGTAAGCTACAAGTACTGACTCCAGGACAACAGATAGGTCATTCCCCAAGTGTCCCAGAGACCAAATTCCCAATTGTTGGCCATCTTGTGTCCTGTACTCAGATCTAGTTGGTACATGCATGGTTTCCTTAATCTCCTCAATAATCACTTACGGAAGATACTATATAGCTTTATTTTTTGTTTTGCAGATGGAAAAGCTTTGGCTCAGAGTGGTGGAGTGATGTCCCAACTTAAATGTAGGCTTGGCTGCCTCAAACCTGAGCACTTGCCCATCACTGGCCTGGGCTGATGTGGAAAGAGCTAGAGCAGGGGTCAGAATGTGGTATCCCCACTGGGCATCACAGGATGATGGCATCCAATCAGGCCAGGGCCTGGGGCTGGGTGGGGTGGGGGCTCCCGGTCTGAAGGTGACCCTGCTCTGAGGGGCTTCCTTAGCTCTGGTGACCCAAGCAATATTGACAATTGGTTTTCACACCATCCTGATCTGGAAGTCTGGAGGCTTCTGTCTTGCCTTGCCCTGGTGTAGCAAGTGTGGCACCAACATATCATGAATGTAGCCTCCTCAGTGTGTGCCCGCAGCTCACTGGGCATCTGAGGCTGAGCCCAGCTCCCCTCACAGAGGCCCCTGCAGACCAGCAATGTGTGCCAGACTCTGCTCGCCACCCCAAGTGCCATCACCTCTCTCTCCCTAGGCGCCGTGCTGCCGCCTGAGAGCAGCCCTTCCCCTTCTATTTCCAGGCCCCTGATACACAATGACACTTTACTTAGACCAGTTGCCTGTTTTGTTTTCAAAGTATTTACTTGACAAATAAGGGCTTGCTAATTTCCTCTCAATAAGAAGAAGGTGCACTCATTATAGAAAATGTGCAGAAATATCCTCTCTCTTGGTTCTCCATATTTCTTATGTACCCACTGTGTGCCCCAAATCCCTCTCCATATTTCTTACATACCCACTATGTGGCACTACTATGCCAGGCGCTGAGCACATCAAGATGTACAAACCACCATGCCATTCGCATGCCAGGGACTTACACACCCTAGAATCGGGAAAAGAACATTTTTTAAAATCCCTTATTTCTACCTCCCAGGGAAAACGCCCATTAGCATTTTGCTGTATGTGCCTTCAGGATCATTTCCCCATAAAACTTACACTTAGACATATAAATATACATTTAAATAGTGTATATCTTTAAAATATAGCATCATAACACACATGTGACTTTGTAGCCTGCTTTTTCACTTGTAGCTTTTTTTCCACTTAAAAATTGATTGTCAACATTATGTCATGTCCATACATTTTCTACATTATCACACATAAAAGACCAAGAAAGGGTAGGAGAAATTTTCCCAGGGCTCAGCGATCCAGCATCAGTTATTTCTGTTCTTGAAAAGAGTTATAAGGACAGGTGGGGCTGGGGTGGGAGCAGAGGGAGCGGGAACCCTGACTCCGCTGGCTGTCCCCCAGGCACGGCCCCTCCTACCAGGATCTGTTCACCTCCACCTGCCACAAGGCTAGACCTACTCTGTCAAGTTGGGAACTGTTACCTTCTTCTGGGGGTACTTCTGTTTTAATGAGGGGACTTTTCAGCAGAGAATACGAATGCCCCTGGGATGGGTAACTCACTCCCAAGCAGGTGGTAGCCTGGGGTCCCCAGAGTCCAGCCCTGGAGCCAGAGCTCTGAGAAGCGGAACTGACAAGAGTCAAAGTTGGAAAGGGACTCAACGAGCTCCTGGAAAAACCTACCCATTTTAGAGATGGGGCCACTGAGATCCAGAGAGGCTCGCACTGTCTAGATAAGACCAGACACAGGCCTCCAGCCCCCAGCTCAACCCTCTTTTCTAAGTTAACTAGGGTGGAGGTATTTCTCCTCTGAGAGTCATCTTTCTTTCTTTCTTTCTTTTTTTGAGACAGAGCCTCAAGCTGTCCCCCTGGGTAGAGTGCTATGGCTTCACTGCTCACAGCAACCTCCAACTCCTGGGCTCAAGCGAGTCTCCTGTCTCTGCCTCCCAAGTAGCCGGGACCACAGGCTCCCTCCACAACGCCTGGTTAATTTT
>CAUYTI010096591.1:0-20879 GCA_963575145.1 Galago senegalensis | reverse complement strand
GCCATGGCATCACAGCTCACAGCAACCTCCAACTCCTGGGCTCAAGCGAGTCTCCTGCCTCAGCCTCCCAAGTAGCTGGGACCACAGGCACCCACCACAACGCCTGGCTATTTTTTGGTTGCAGCCATCATTGTTGTTTGGTGGGCCTGGACTGGATTTGAACCCACCACCTTAGGAGGATGTGGCTGGCACCTTAGCCACTTGAGCCACAGGCACCAAGCCAAGACTCATTTATGATACAATGGGTAGCATATGACAGGTGTTCAATAAATATTGAATGAAAGACTAATAATAAGATAGCTGGCTATTCTCAGACAGTAATGCATAGCAAGACCATTCTAATCTACCATATACCATACACTACAATATATGTCTGCTATATTTCAAAAGTATAAGTGTAGTTAACAATTATGGGTAAAACTGTGTTTAGGATGAACTATTATAGTTCATAGCTAAAAAATAATTCCTTAATATATTTAAAGAAGTGAATGAAGTACATTTTGCATTTCTAATCAAAAGGTTAAAAGTTCATAAAAGTGAGCATTCAGAAATGATCCTTAATGTTAGGAAATGAAGTAGGAAAAGCAAGAATTTGCTGAGAAACTATGGCTAAGTCATTTAAAATTCTAGGAGGCTCAGTTTTCCCTTCTGTAAGTTGAAGTTTTGAACTAGAAACTCCAAAGTTCTTTCATTGTACCATTCAATTCTTTCCCTTGTTTAAAAATATATCAGATAATAGAAAAAAATTACAGAAACTTTAAAAAAGAAAACTTACAGTAAATTAGTCATTAAAAAGACTTAAGGGTGGTACCTTTGGCTCAGTGGGTAGGATGCCTGCCCCGTATGTGGAGGGTGGTAGGTTCAAATCCAGCCCTGGCCAGCTAAAATAGCAATGACAACTGCAACAAAATAAAGCTGGTGCTGTGGTGGGCACCTGTGGTCCCAGCTACTCCAGAGGCTCAGGCAAGAGAATTGCTTAAGCCTAAGTGTTGGTGATTGCTGTGAGCTGTGATGCCTCAGTACTCTACAGAAGGCAACAAAGTGAAGCTCTGTCTCAATAAATAAATAAATAAATAAATAAAAAGACAAAATTATTTTAATTTTTTCTGATATATTATTTTTATCAAGTTTTTTTTAATAATCTGAATTTTTCTGATTTCTATATGGTAAAAGGTTTAAGTGTCCAAATCGATCTATATAGAAACTAAAAAAGAAATAAAAGTCTTTATTATGTATGTCGTTTCTAAAGAATCAAAGCCCTCTACTGTCATAAGGGGGTACTTCAGGCAAAATTCTGTCAGCCTAATTTTAATTCCTTTTAAAACAAAAATTTTATAGCTACAACATATAATATGCAAGTTCAGGTTTACACACATTTCAGAATTGAGTACTATGAGACTTTTTCTTTGTTTGTTTCTGTTTTGTTTTGTTGAAATATGTAGGAATTTATAAGGCATATGTTAGTTTAGGAAAGGTTTCCATACTAAAACAAAGATGGTTCTTTTGAATTATCTACTTTTATTATGTTAATTAAAATAAAACTTTATAGAGCAGCTAAATGCCTCTCAAGCTACATGAAAAATATCCAGCTTATGCATGAGAATTATAAACATAATTTACACAGTTAGTGAAAAAAATAACCTACAATGAAAGGCAATTAAACAAGAGCTACATCACCATATTATATTTAAAATAAGAAATATATGTGCAGAAAACCAAGTAATCATCATGACTCTTATACTTGTCTTCTCCAATTGATTCTCCTAAAAATTCTGATATTGCCTCTTTTCCTTTCCACCTTAAAAAAGTGTTTCTCACACTTTACTGTATATATCACCTGGGGATCTTATTAAAATGCAGATTCTGTTTCAGAAGACCTGGGGTGAGACCCGAGACACTGACCTTCTAACCAGCTCCTAGGAGGTCCCCATATTACTGTTTTTCAGATTGAATAGCAAAGCCTTGAACAGTGGGCATCCAGGAGCTGAAATGACAAAGACAAGAAATGTCAGGATTTTCCCTTTTGTTTTGTTTCACTATTTAACTAAAACCCAGACTGACATTCCTTAGCTTGCTTACTTACTTAGCTTAATTCTAAGCTTAGCTTATTTTTGCTTGCCCTGACTCCCTTCTCACTGGTGCCTTCTCTATTCCCGCAAAAATAAAAATTCTTAAATATAGTCACTTTTTGTTACCTGGGGTGATGTAAGTAAATATCCATGTGACCCATAGGCTAGGTAGGTTTCCTCAAAAGATGGTTCCCTACTGTGCTCGATTGTTACAGGAATACTTAGGCTCATTGGAGAGAACAAAACACTCCAACATCTGTGTTTAAAAGAGGAAGGGCTTTATTTCAGCTGGTGGAACCACTGTGGACTAGAGTTCAAAAATGGCTGGGCTCCCTGACTGGCTCTGTCCTTTCCCTTTTATCTCCAGCCAAGGGTTCCTTGACCATGGGTACCCTTCCGATTGGTCAGTTTGAATTGAGTTGGAGAAGGTGGGTGCCGGAATTTACAGAAGTAGAAGCAAGTGTTAGTTTCCAGGTTCTAGGAGGTTAATTTTCTACAAATTCCTAAGAGCTGAGTCACCATGGGGAGAACTTTGCAGGAGTTTTCCTTGGGCTCTCCTGATAAGACTTTTGTTCCTTCAGACCTTACTTTTCACGAGTATCCTCTCTCATGATGAGAATTGTTTCCTAGAAATAGGGTCATGGTAAAGAAGGTCTGCTTGGCTCTACTAAGGAATAAATTGTGCTAAAACTTAAAATAGTGAATAATTTAGCAATCATTTTAATTTGGCTTTAGAATGTATTATAATAGAAATTGCACAAGATTTTACATTTTATTTAAGGTAATAACAAAATGGATTTATGTGCTCTGACTATACAACAACTAATAGTGTTGATGAGGAAAAGAAGGGGGTTGGGGAATCTGCATGAAAGTAAGAAGAAGTACATGTGACAGGGAGGTCTAGGATCAAATTTTTTCTATGGATGACATAACTGTGGAAGGTCAAGAGTTCAGATGTCAAATCCTTATGCAACTCAGATAATATAAATGAATATTGTATTATTTTCCTTTTCTTAATATGTCATTAAAGTGCATGCCTAGAGACCAAACATAAGAGGCAATCTTGCTTTAAAACTTTATATAAAAACCTGCTCTCAAAGTAACTAAATCCAGTCTAGGAAAGATATCACTCCCACTGGAAAGGCACTGATTCCTCTTAACACATTAACTGCCAAGTGAATTGTATTTAACTCACCCTAGCTTTGAAACTAGGGCTTAGTGAATTGCCAGTAAGTACTTCAACATCTTTATTACTCATGTGCAAAACTCTGTTCACCATTTCCTCTAACAATTCCTTATATTTCTTCTCTCTAGACATTTTCTCTTGAAAACAAAGAATGCAAAATAAACTTATTTGATGCTCTGAGCTGTAGTCACAGAAGCTATACCAACCTGGAATTGGTGAATAGGTGGAAAGGTCCGTAACATGTTTGTGTGCTGTAAAACCTCTGCTCATTCTTTCTGCTGTCAATCAGCACATCTCCCTCACCTCTTGCCACCTAGCTCCAGGGGCTTGCCTGAGTGCACACACTGGACAGTATGACTTCTGATTGCCCATTTCCTCTTGAATGTTTGCCTGGAGGCTCTCTGATGGAAATTGATCTGATAGTTTGCAGCCAGATGACACTGTTGTATATACTTACAGGGTATAACTCAGAAATGGTCATGTAGGACCACTCCAAGTGCATTCCAAGCACCGCTCAATACCTGTGGAATGATGAAAGACTCAATTCTCAAACACAAAACCAGTAAGTATGTTGTGAGTCACAACTTATGTGGCATGCAGTGCATGCAGTATAAAAATTGATTCTAGCTCTGAGTGAGGTACATATAACTCATAAACAGAAAATAATAAAAAATAACAAATTTTTAATTTTGTTTTCAAAGTTTTCATTCTACTTTTGTAATAAAACACAGTGTTCCCATAGAAAAAAATATTTTTAGTGTGGCAATGTGTTAACAATCTAATCACCTCTTAAAGGCACCACCTCCCAACATAACTACATTGGGGACCAAGTCTCAGCATGAGTTTTGGTGGGCACCAACCATATTGAAACTATAGAATTCTGCCCTTTCCCCCCAAAAACTCACATTCTTCTCACAATGCAAAATACAATCATTCTATCCCAATAGTCCCAAAAGTCTTAACTCAATCCAGCACCAGTTTAAAAATCCAAAGTCTCATCTGTGAGTCTGTGAAATCGAAACAAGTAATCTATTTCTAAAATACTGTATAACGGTGGGGAAAGAATAGGGTATACATTCCTATTCCAAAACAGAGAAATAGGCCAGAAATAGGGAGTAACTGACCCAAAGCAAGTCTGAAACCCAGCAGGGCAGACATTAAATCTTAGAGTAATCTGTCTTGACTCTGTGTCAGCATCCTATGCACACAGGCTTCAGGCAGCCCTGCTCCCACGCTGGCTGGGTGGAGCCCAGGTGGCTGCCCTCAGGGAGGAGTCCTAAACCTGTAGCTTTCTCATTGTTGCCCTCTATTGATGGCTCCTACTCATTACCCTTGATACAGATCTCAGCAGGGGCTCCATCCCTGCCACACTGCCTCCAGGTGGAGGAAGCTATGCCTCCACAGTTCTTGCATTCTGCAAACTTGCAGAATTTGTGCCACACTGCTGAATATTGCCAAGGTTTACATTTACACCCTCAGTAGCTTGAACACAAGCTGCATCTGGGCCGTCTGAGCCAAGGTGAAGTGCCAGCAATATTTAAGGTTTGTGCCTTATGGATAGGTCAAGCTGCATGCTCCTGGGGCCACTTGAGCAACAGCTGGAACAGCTGAGGAGGGTTGCTGCAGAATGCTGGGAGAGGAGACCCTTAACTCAGGGCAGTGACCCCTTTCTGCTGTCAAGGCCTAATGTTTTCTGCCTGAGATGGGGGGAGTAGCCTCCAAATCTCTGAAATGACTTTGAGCTTTCTCCCTTTGTCCTGGTGGTTTGTAACTGCTCCCTTCTAGCCCTATTAATCTCTTTAGCAAATGGTTTCTGGATACTGTTCCAATGTATAATATATTTTATTATTACATCATTACATATCTTAACTTATCTACCAGAATGTAAACTAGCTCCATGAGTAGACCAGCATTTCCATTCTTTACAGTACCAAGTACAGTATTTTTCACTGAGCAGATCACAATAAGTCACTTTGAATTAAATTGCTATTTCTTTAGTGTCAAAGTCTGTGTATGTAAGATCAGCAGACTGTAGTACACCAATCTTTCATCCTAATGGTGTTTAAGAACCTTTAAATGTTGTAGCATGATTGATTTGGGTGCAGAAACATAACAATTATAAAGAGAATTGAAATAAAGGAACTGGTTGTTCTTTTTTAACACTGAGACAAAACCTTTCGTTCTAAGCTTTATTTCTAGGTTTACTATATATGATGCCTCATAAATGTTTACTACTACTACCACTAATAATAATTTCATCTGGAATTTTCTCTTCTTCCTGACCTCTAAGGTTTTTATGCTTAAAGAAAAAAAATGTTTTTTTGGCCAGGTGCTGTGTGGCTCACACCTGTCATCCTAGCACTCTGAGAGGCTGAGGCAAGTGGATTGCTTGAGCTCACGAGTACAAGACCAGTAGGAGCAAGAGCAAGACCCCAATCTCTGGTAAAAATAGAAAAATTAGCAGGGCCTTGTGGCACGCCCCTTTCCTAACTACTCAGGAGGCTGAGGCAGAAGGATTGCTTGAACCCAGGAGTTTGAGGTTTCTATGAGTTAGGCTGAGGCATGGGACTCTAGCCTTGGTAACAGAGTAAGTAAGACTCTTGTCTCAGGCAAAAAAGGAGAAAATCATTTTTCTAAAATTTCTTAAGTGGGCTTCAACTTCATAGGGTATCTACAAATAAATTAGACAGTAAGCATAGTGTAGGGTGCCTACATACTACTTACTCAATATAAAAATTTGAAATATAATTCATTGGGAAATAATAAAACATCTTTTTGCTTGGTAAAAGTCAACATAACAAAGTTTTAGAATTCACAACATTGAAAAAAAGCCAAACAAAAACAATAATCTATATTGATTGATGTTTAATTTATTGTTGCTCAAAGTTAGATAACAATAGTTTTAAATAGCTACTGGATTCTTAAAAATCTTTAGTAAAACAAATTACACAAAACAATATTAGTGACTAATCCACACAATAGAAAGATTCACAAACTTAGCGTTTCTTCTCTACCTTTAACAGTCTAGATAACTTAGCATTATTTTGTTTTCACAGAATGCTTTTCTTCTTGTTAACATAAAAATAAAATTTTAAATTGGTTCTTGCCAAAATCCAGTTATAAGCCAAGTAATTATTTCTAAGTACAGCTTAATTATCAGCTTATTGAAACAAAACCACTCCCAAAGTGTTTTTCAAGAAGTACTATATAATGGGAAGGTAAATAAGTCCATCTCTTTTACTGTAAAAAAAGTCAACAAAACTGATCAAACAGAAGAGAAAAAATATGAAAAAATTATAACTACTTTTTTAAAATAGAAAGCATGCTTTTGACTAGGAATCTTTATATTTTGTCTTATTAACATAGGAAGTACTTGGGGTATTTGTTTTAGAAAATACCATCAAATATTCCCAGAAGAGATTTCATTTCTCCAGCTTCATCAATAGCATGATACCTACTGAGGGCGGGGAAAGCAAAAAAAAAAAAAAAAAAAAGAAAGTTACACAATTTATTTTAAAATTGACAATGGATAAAGTAGTACTAACAAATAAACGTGAAGATTTCTGTGACATTAATGTATCAAATGGTTTTCAGTATACACAACCCTGTAGGAAATTTATGAGGAAAACATTAGACTTCATAAATTGTAAAAGATATTTCTTTAAACTGTAAAGGTATTTCTTTATTTCTTTATATTATAAGGTAATGTCTTTAATAAAAGTATGAGCAGGCTGGTCTGAGTACAGGGGAGATTGCAATTAATTGTTTACAAACAGTTACAGATTTCTTTATTAGTTCTCTACTCCCACTTCTTCACTTGGTGGGGGTGGGAGGGAAGGTGTAAACAGGTCTCTAATCTCTACTTTAAGAAGAAGAAATTGCTCCTGAGTTTCCCAAAGGGCACTGATTAAATTTACTCTGACTTTTTCTTTTCTTTTTTTTTTTTTTGAGATGGAGCCTCAAGCTATCCCTGTGGGTAGAGTGCCATGGCATCACACTCACAGCAACCTCCAACTCCTGGGCTCAAGTGAGTCTCCTGCCTTAGCCTCCCAAGTAGCTGGGACTACAGGGGCCCGCCACAACGCCTGGCCATTTTTTTTTGTTGGGCTGGGGATTCGAACCCGCCACCTTAGGTGTATGTGGCTGGCGCCTTAGCCACTTGAGCCACAGGCGCCGAGCCTACTCTGACTTTTTCACTGAACCTGTTGAATTGTAAAATAACTAGCTGGCTAAAATACAACTTGAACTTCTAAAAAATTAGCTTATCTCATTTGGATTTCTCAAATGACTTTACACTTTTCACGGTTAACGTGCTGTATTCAAATCAGTAAAAGTAAGTTTATCAACTCAATATAATGTTTGAATTAATGGCATTAAACATATAGATTTCCAAAAATAGAAATATCTGATATTGTAAAATATCTTAAGCAGCTCAGTTTACCAGGGGTCTAAAATTTCAGTGTCTTTAATACATAAAATGTTTAATTTAAGCTCTGATCTTTAAAATGACCAAGGAAAAAGGAATATTGAATTTCTTTGTAAAAAGTTTTTATTGGGATAATCTTGAAATGTTCTTAAAGAGTTCTTACCTAAAATCGATTTCCTTTTTACATTTGCTGTTGCTAATAAAAAAATCTACTTCATTAAAATTTGAACAATTTGGGTTTTTCTTAGAGTGAGGAAAGTATAGCCTCTCAATCTCTGGTGACAGACTTTGTTGTTTCTTTTCTTGTAAATAGATCTGTGTTTTGAGGTAAAAAATATTAATCATGGAAAGTTTAAGAATTCAAGCAAAATTTAAAAGAAAAAAAGAAGTGCTTTTTCTTACATCATTTCCATTTCCAGCTTGCTGAGGTAGTTTTGTCATGGAGGAGGCACTGAACTTGGACACAGCAGAATTTGGTAAGTAAGTATCTGGCTTCTTATGTGATGAAACAAAACTAAAAATTAAAATTAATTACTTGTAAAATATGGCAAACAAGAGAAATCATTCTAATTTGGATCACAGTGATTTTTTTTAAGGAATATAATGAAAAATTCTCATACTTATCATAAAAAAATTGATCATGTTTCTTATACTCATGGAAAAAATTTGGTATATTTCCTTACCCTTAGACCAAGCCACAATTTACATATTCCAAATTAAGTAAGAATACTATTTTTAAGGGACTACAGAAATAATCATTTAAAAGTTTTCTTTAAAATTGAAGTTTACCAGGCTGGGCGTGGTAGCTCAGGCCTATAATCCTAGCACTCTGGGTAGGCCCACGTGGGTGGGTGGGTGGATTGCTTCAGCTCAGGAGTTCAAGACCAGCCTGAGCAAAAGCAAGACCCCTCCCTCTAAAAACAAATTAAAAAAAAAATAGCCGGGCACTGTGACAGGTCCCTGTAGTCTCAGCTACTTGGGATGCTAAGGCAAGAGAATCACTTGAGCCCAAGAGTTTGAGGTTGCTGTGAGTTCTGATACCATGGTACTCTACCAAGGGCGACAAAGTGAGACTCTGTCTCATAAATAAATAAAAATGGAGGCTTATAAATAATTATATATTAACTATAATCCTATAAATCTTTTCTAAATTCTATTTGCTTAACTTTTAATTTACTTCCCTATTCTTTCTGTTCTGACTATAGATAGACATCTCTAGCTATCTTTTTTTTTTTTTTGGAGACAAGAGGCTTACTATGTTGTCCTCAGTAGAGTGCTGTGGTGTCACAGCTCATAGCAACCTCAAACTCTTAGGGTTAAGTGATTCTCTTGCCTCAGCTTCCCAAGTAGTTGGGACTACAGGTGCCCGCCACATTGCCCACCTATTTTTTTTTGTTGTTGTCATTGTTATTTTAGCTGGCCGGGGCCAGGTTTGAATCTACCAGTCTTGGAGTATGTGGCCGGCACCCTATCCACTGAGCTATGGGTGCCGCCCTCTAGTTATCTTCTTATGTGTAACTGAATACTAAAATTTACTCTTAACGTTCTATATTAATTCACTCGATAAAACACATTTATTATTTACTACCCTAAGCCAGACACTGTAATAGGAGCTGTGTATAAAGTGGTTAAAAAAACCCAAAACTTTAAGGGGTTACCATCTAGTAGAAGAGCAGACAATGAATAAAAACAACTATATACATAATTATAGATGCTAAAATTAAATGAAGGAAATGAACCTGGTAATATCACCATAGCTTACAGAAACCTCAAACTCTTGGGTTCAGGTAATCCTCTCACTTCAGTTACCTAAGTAGCTGGGACTACAGGCGCCAGTCATGATGCCCAGCTAGTTTTTTTTTATTTTTAGTAGAGATAGGGTCTTGCTCTTAGGCTAGTCTCAAACTCCTGAGCTCAAGTGATCCACCCTCCTTTGCACTCCCAGAGTGCAAAGATTACAGGTGTGAACTACTATGCCAGTCAATAAACTCATTTTAAGGGTGGCTCCTATGGCTCAAAGGAGTTGGGCACCGTCTCCATATGCTGGAGGTGGCAGGTTCAAACCCAGCTCCAGCCAAAAAAACCAACAAAAACTCATTTTAAAAAGATGGTCATGGCTCGGCTCAACCGGCTAAGGCGCCAGCCATGTACACCTAAGGTGGCGGGTTTGAATCCCCAGCACAGACCTGCCAAACAACAATGACGGCTGAAACCAAAAAATAGCCGGGCATTGTGGTGGGCGCCTGTGGTCCCAGCTACTTGGGAGGCGGAGGCAAGAGACTCGCTTGAGCCCAGGAGTTGGAGGTTGCTGTGAGCTGTAATGCCACAGCACTCTACCCAGGGGGACAGCATGAGGCTCTGTCTCAAAAAAAAAAAAAAAAGAATAATGGATTATCATAGTTTGATAATCTCTCACAATCCCTTGTACCCACTGTATCTATATGTTAGCTGGGGCACTCCATCCTTTTAAATTCAGTTTAAATTAGCTTGACACCCCCCACCACCACCACATACACACACATAGGCTCCTACTCCATATCACCCTCTGCAGTCTCTTCAAGTGTTGTAGTAGAGTCTCATGCTTCTCCCCATCACACTTTACTTTGAAATCTAGCATCTACTGGTTAGTGTGGTTTATGTTGTCAGTGGAAAAGAACCCAAACTCTGTAAAATAGTTTAAAGAGGTTTATTCTGAGCTTAATATGGGTAACAGCCTCAAGAGGTCCTGAGAAAATGTGTCCTCAGTAGCTGGGTTACACTTCAGTTTTATACAATTATGGAGACAGGAATTACACTTCAGATCCTAAGTCAACATTTGGAGGCCATTTATTGGTTTGGTCTGAAAAGGTGATGAATCTCAAAGCAGGGGGTTATAGGTTATGAGTGGGTTTAAAGAGTCTTTAACTTATAATTAGGCAAAGAAATGAAGCTCTGCCTAGGGCTCAGAATGTTTTAACTTAAGGAAGTCTGTTAGTCCAGAGCAGGGGTCCTCAAACTTTTTAAACACGGGGCCAGTTCACTGTCCCTCAGACCATTGAGGGCCAGACTGCAGGCCCTGGGACGAGTCAGCTGCTAAGCAGGACAGGCAGTGGTGGCAAAAACACCCGGCGGGCCAGATAAATGTCCTAGGTGGGCTGCATGTGGCCCGCGGGCCATAGTTTGAGGACGCCTGATCCAGAGACAAGTCACTGGACATACACCATATGCCAGACATATACTTAGATTCAAGTGACCTGTTCAGTAAATCAAAGGTGGGTATTTGCATATTCCCTAAGAAGCTGTCAAGTTATCTATACTGCCCATAAATAAGTCTGAGTCGGGGTGGGGAAACTGAGGTGAAAGATGATAAAAGACTGAATGTCCATACATAAGTTCAAAGGCACTTAAAATACAAAGTCACCCAATGTGGAGTCTGAACAGAGAATATGGAAGGAGGTTTAGCCATAGTTCTAAGGGAAGCATTATAAGGTGCTGTTTAAGAGTTAAGTGAACCTTTTCTGTCTTTCAAGAGGATTTGAGGTGATAAAGTATGTGTAGCTTCCAAGAAATATGTAGTAGGGGAATTATTTCTTGTCCAGGAAGACAGCCTTGAAGCTGATGAGTAGAAAGAGAAGGAGGAAATTTAAGGTTGCCTTGAGGACTGACTTGCCAGCAGACAGAATAGTCCTTAGTGATTTGTTTTAATTTTTCTTCTAAGTCTTGAAAATGAAGGAGTAAGAACAAGAGGGCTTTCAAGGGTCAACTTCCTATGTGAATTGAATTGTGAATGTGATGAAGGATGGAGTTTTCTTGTTGAGTAGGTAAAATAAATTTTCCTTTCTATTACAGAAAAGTCAGGGCCCATTCCAAATAAACCCTGCTTGTATAAATTGGGTGGTTTCTTTAGTTGAGTAGTCTGGGGACCGTGTTAAAAAGAAAGGGCTTGAGTAGCTGGTAAAGGAAGCTTTGCTGCCTGGGTAGCCTCCCCATCTGTCATATTATTTCCTAGGACCTCAACAGACTGAGAGGAGTGGTGTGCCTTGCAGTGGATACAGCTATTTGAGTAATCAAGCTGCCTGTATGAGTTTTATGATGAGGTTGGCAGGTTTGTCAGAAATACCTTAGATAGTAAGAAGTCCTTTTTCTTTCCAAATAGCTGTGTGGGAATGTAGACTATGATAGGCATACTTAGAGTCAGTATAAATGTTAAGCCTTTGATCTTGACCTAGTTGTAAGACCCTAAATAGGCCAATTATCTCTATTTCAAGAGGAGCTGCCAGGTGGTAAAGGAGCACGCTCAACTGTATGAGTAGTGGTGACAATAGCGTGTCCTGCTTTGTGGTGGTAATCTCAAATGTAGCTACTCTATCAATATACCAATTATGATCTAGGGAAGGTAATGGGGAATTACCAAAATCTCTAAGCAGGAGTGTTTTTGGGGCTCAGGAGAGATGGGAAGAAGTGTAGCTGTGTTTAAGGCTGATCATAGGAGATGGGTGATCCAAGTGTTATTTATAAGCAAGATTTGGTACTGTCAATGAGGCTGGAAGTTAAGAAGTGATGAGCTTGGTGTTTGTTTGTTTGTTTGTTTGTTTTTTGACACAGAGTCTCACTCTGTTGCCTTGGGTAGAGGGCTCATAGCAACCTCAAACTTTTAGGCTTGAGTGATCCTCTTGCCTCAGCCTCCTGAGTAGCTAGGACTACAGGTGCCCACCACAACTCCCATCTAATTTTTCTGTTTTTAGTAGAGATGGGGTCTTGCTCTTGCTCAGGCTGGTGTCAAACTTGTAAGCTCAAACAATCCTCCTACCTTGGCCTCCCAGAGCTTGTTTAAGATGTCAAGAACCTAATGAGGGGTATAAACATGACTTGGTTGTCCATAAGTAAGTTTGTTAGTTTCTCAGATAAGAGGGCTGTAACTGCCACATCTCTTAAGCAGAATGTCCATCCTCTAGAAGTGTTATCTGTATTTTTAGAAAAATAAGTGACAGCATTAAAATTGGGGCCTGACCTTTGTCCCAATACTCTAAGAGCAACTGTTCCATGTTCATGCATGTGCAAATAGAAAGGTTTGTTAAGATTAGGAAGGGCTAGAGCAGTGGTTCTCAACCTTCCTAATGCTGCAATTTATTTTCATTGTTACAAGAGGGTCGTGACCCACAGGTTGAGAACTGCTGGGCTAAAGGGAAAGCTTCTAGCAGTGTTTTCAGCTTTTTAAAAGCTTATTGGAAGAGAGGACTTCCTATCTACATGCAATTGATACTCAAGAAAGCAGACAAAAACTATGCACTGGGGAAAGGATACCCTGTTCAATAAATGGTACTAGGAAAATTGGATAACATCATGCAGGGGAATGAAACTAGATCCCAGTCTGTCACTGTCTACAGAAATTAACTCAAGATGGATCAAAGACCTTCCTTTATTACACAGGTCTAGAAAGCAAAAGATGCTCAGATGGAATCCCAGCTCAAGTACTTACTCAGACCAATAGATAATATGTTGTACTTCTCAGACCCTCGGTTTCTTCACTTGGGCTAAAACTGGTGAATTCAAACCTATTCCATTATGTTGCTTTGAGTATTAAATCATCTAACAATGGAAAGCACCTGGCACATAGTAGATTCGATAAATTTTAGTATTCCTCATCCTTTATTATATCTTCTATATTTAGTGAAATAATAGTGTTCTTAAGGGGAAAAATAAAAAATTCTGTGATTGTAAAAAGCATTAAGGGATGAACCGAAGGTCATGCCTGGTCTTTTATTTTTATTGATATAATTTAGGCATTAGGGAAAGAATTGCTATCAGTCTACAACTAAATAGATCAAGAATGTTGCAAAAACAATACAACTTGCTCTATTTTTTTTAAAAAACATGCCTTATTTGAGGTGCCCACCTTAAAAAATATGACATATAATCAGAAATAATTAGGTTGATTTTTGCTCCAAGTTACAACTGCCTTTTTTCAACATTTCTACTTTCCTTGGAGACTCTTCAACAGGGTGACAAGCACCTCTGCCCACATTTGCTTCAGGCTACCGAAGGATGAATTTATCCAGGTGCTAACGCCACAGAAGGAAAAACTAAACTTGAAATAAAACTGTATTGTTAGCCTTGTAGTTACTTGAAACAAACATCTTTGACTATATAATGAAAAGAATAAAACTTGTGTATTATATACTTTTCTCCTCATGTTTCTAGATGTTTTCCCTAAAGACAGAGATTTATAAATACCATATTCTGAATTTTATTAATCCCTTTTATTGGTACTTTTAAAATGTACACAGCTACTTCAGTTCCAAGAAAGTCAAGATAACATGCCCACTGGTTGGCAAGACAAGGCTCAAAGTGCATAATGTCAGACAAAGTCACAGGCTGAGATTTTCTTTACCCCCAGCTACCTACTAACTTGCCCCAGGATCAAGTCATGCTGCCCAAGTCTGTACCTTAGTCACTTCCTCAGTGAGAAGGGAGCTGGGCCCTGGAAACTGGGTACTAGTTATTGTGATATGTGATGAACATAGATTATATCTTTTAAGCCTCACAAAGAAGTCAGTACTCTTGTTATCCCCTTCTTGCTGATGAAGAAACTGAGACAAGAAGTTTCTAGGCCAAATTAGGAAGCAGTGGCCCAAATGTTGCTAGGATCTGTCCCATTTCCGGCTTATTACACTCGCTTATTCAACTCAATCTTCAGCCCCACGCTAGGTGTGGAGAGTACAGCAGCTACCCTAGACGCGTATCCAACACAGAAGGAAACACCACAATGGAAATGGGCAGAGGGCAGTGATCAGGAACACAAGGAGGGCAGGCTTTGCATGGCTCAGTCAGGTAAGGCCTCTCTGAAGCGGCACCTGCCCAGCTGAGCACTGAGGGTTGGCTTCTCAGCCACAGGAACAGCCAACAAGCCTGGCACACAGAGGAGAGCCCCATCTTCCTGGATGTGGGAGAGGCAAGGTAAGGATTTTATAGGAAGGACCTAGAGACCCAGAAAGTAATGTAATCTGGCTTCCCTGTAGGTACTGTGTGGAGAATGAACTGTAAGGGGATAAGAACATAAGCAGAGAAACCAGTGAAGGAGTCTAGGTCAGAGGGTGGCAAACTTTTTCCATAAAGGTAAAGATACTAAACATTTTTTGCTGTGGGGGCCGTAATAATCTTTGTTTAGCTACATAACTGTTATGTTATATAAGAACAACCACAGATATTTATATATTTATAAATGGCGAGTGTGACAGTGTTCCAATAAAACTGTTTGAAAGCACAAGAGACCACATCTCTCTTCCAGTTTCTTGATCCTTTGGTATAAGAGAGGGAATAGCCTGAAAAAGGTAGAATGTTCCACGACTTATCTCTTTAGGAATAATAACCCTCCCTTTTTAGGAATTAAAACCGCCATCCCTGTCCAAGGCCAGTAATCGGATAGGCAGAATAAAGTTATTTTATTTCCCCAGCAGTTATTTGGTCTACTCATGACCTCTGTCTGGACAGTTGCATTGAACCCCAGGAGATGGCTCAATGGAAGTGTCCCGGCAGAGGTCATGAGACTGTGTTCACCAGAAATACTAAGTTAACAGCAGTGGCCTAAAGCTGAAAACTCCTTTTAAAAGCTCTGTATTTCAGCTTATAGATAGTATGATGGCAGGTTAAGAAAACAGTTTGCCATTTCCTCATTTGCCAGCAAATTAATAAACTTCTCTTTTTTTCCCCTCAAACCATTTGTCCTCACTCTTTATTCAGCCACGGGGACAACAAATACCAAACTTTCAGTAACATAATTTGTCATCCCTGGGTGGGCCCATCGGTACCCCCAAAGAAACAGCACCCTGCAACTGCTGCCATGGGTGGAAAAGGTAGCAAGCAGACTCAGGTCAAGCTGTAGGTTCTTTACTCGTAGAAATAACATCTTTCGGTGGTGAGGGAGTAAGGGACCACCTCAGCAGCTGCTGGAGCCCATTTAGCTCTAGGGAAGGTCTACCTCTCCCTCCCTGAATCAGAGGCCACTCCTTGCAACAACTTAACCTTGTTAAGCAAAAGGAAATGGATTTGGGAAATGCTGCAATGCCTCAAGCCATCTTGGTAAGTTCCCTGGTGTGCACACTGAAACCCTTGCTTCCACCCATTTAGGGAAGGCTGTTCAACCTTCCAGCCCTGTGGCAGGACATCTGTTTTTAGTTGCAGTTTTGGAGCAGAAGTCTTGGTAAAGAAATGAACTAGGGAACCAGGGAGATTCATCCCCTTTTAGATTTAAAAAATTCAGTTCTCTTTTGTATGATTCCCATTGGTAGTAATCTGGGGAGTTCGTTCTCTTTGGATTTGAAGAATTTGATTCTTGTTTGCGTGGTTCCCACTTACTTGGCATTTGAGATTGTTTGCATTGGGAACTCGCTGTATTGTCTTGTGTTTTGTTGTTTGTGAGATTGTTTCAACTAGTGAACCTGGGAAATTCAGTCTCTTTTGGATTAGGAGATGTTGGTTCTTGTTTGAGAATGTGTTTCTCAGGCATTGACATGAAGGTGATTTGCATGGGGAAGTCTCTATATTGTCTACTTGTCACATTGTGTTGGTTGTTATTTGTCAACAGAGGAGGTTCCATTTCTGTTCCATCTGAAAGCCCCTTGGGGAAAATCTTGGCTGAATGGCCAACTTATAGCCACTACTTTGGGAATTCTGCTCACAGCACAGAGTAGAACATTTTTAGACTATAACAATATAAAAATAATAGGCGATCAGACAGGTGTTATCTCTGTTCATGAACTACCTGATACAGAGGTGGGGGATACAGCAGGACCGATTGCTCAAAGTATCATTTCTTTATCTGTGACGTACCAAAATTTTACCAGGCTAGCTCTCAGCATTGCTTATCTCGTTCTTTCTTCATTAGGCACAATGTGCCCTATCAAATGTAGATACAGGCAGTCCCTGGGTTATAAACGAGGCAGGTTCTGTCTCGTTTTTCTGTTTGTTTGTGTGTTTGTTTGAGACAGAGTCTCACTATGTCGCCCTGGGTAGAGTGCCAGGTCGTCACAGCTCACAGCAACCTCAAACTCTTGGCCTTAAGCAATTCTCTTGCCTCAGCCATCTGAGTAGCTGGGACTACAGGCGCCCACCACAATGCCTGACCATTTTTTGGTTGTAGTTGCC
Source organism: Galago senegalensis (assembly GCA_963575145.1). NCBI lineage: Eukaryota > Metazoa > Chordata > Mammalia > Primates > Galagidae > Galago > Galago senegalensis. Next base: position 4,075 of record CAUYTI010096591.1, on the reverse strand, counting down.
ATTGTTGTTTGGCAGGCCTGGACTGCTCCCGTGTATGTGGCTGACCCCCTAGCTGCTGAGCTACAAGTGCCAAGCCAAGGTTCTGTAGGTTTGTTCTTAAGTTGAACTTATATGTAAGTTGGGACAGGTACATTTACCCATTACTTGTAATAGCCTCCATTCATAAGTGCCAATCACACGTTAGTTGGATGTCTGTAAATTGGGGACTTGCTATCGTAGCCCCCATTTGAATTGTATGTTAAGTTAGACATTTGTAACTTGGAAACTGCTTTTATAACCCTTTTTCATTTTAGCCAATTTTTCTTCGATTTACTGTTGGCGTGTTTCCCCCCTCCCACTTTTTCAGTCCTCCTCCTTTAGGAGGTCATTACACATATGTCACACTTCCTCAGAGTCCTCGAAGTGTCTTCCCTTTCTGTCAGTTTCCCCTTAGCCTTTATTTGACCCTACTCCTCCCCTCTAAGTTATTGGTTTCATTTCTTCAAGCCCATCCTCATAACCTTGAAGAGGTTTAAATAGTCTCTTCTCTTAATTATTGTTTCTAAAATGACATTCACACCTATAGTCATTTATTTCTTTCCTTTCCTTAGCTATTAGCTAATTCCCATCTCTATTTGTTGTCTAACTTTCTGAGCTCCTGTGGCAAAGAGAAAATACAGTAATTTTATTTTATGAAGAAGTCTTTGCTCATGGTTTTTGTCTGCTGGTGGTGGTGTTCTCCAGAGTGTGGTCATTGCCTTTTATTGTTTGTGTGGTTTGGTTATGAATCATTTGGGGGGAGCATGGCCACCATGATGCATGACTGTGGGGGCACCATTCCATCATAGCCAGTGTGGGTGGTGCCCCCTGGGGTTGTGACGAGCTCAACCAGGGCAGCCATATGTGGTACCTTGTTTTCTCAGTCATTTGCCGTCTGTAAGTCCTCATTAGCCAGATACTTCAGACTTTTCCAACTAGCTTTGTTCCAGCTTGGATCTTTTTGACTGCTTTTTAGTTTCCCTGGCTGATTCTTTTCCTGTCACGCTTAAAATTTGACATTTTTTCCTTTTGCTGTAAGTCAGCGGTTCTCAACCTGTGAGTTGCAACACACAGGAACTGTATTAAAGGGCTGCGGCATTAGGAAGGTTGAGAACCACTGCTCTAGGTCCATTCCCTAGATCAGAGTGGATAAACTATGCCAACTGAACCAAATCAAGTCTGCTGCTTTTGTCAGTAAAGTTTTAGTGCAGCACAGCCTGTGCCCATTCATTTACAGCTGCTTTTGTGCTACAACAGCAGAGTGGAGTGGTTGGTACAAAGCCTACATGGCTCATGCAGCCAAAGATATATACCCAGTGACTCTTTGCAGAAAAAGTTTGCTGACCTCTGCCCTGGATAGTTTATCTTCTCTGCTGTGTTGACCACCTCTCTGGTGATGACTTCCCAGCCTATGAATTCAGCCCAGCTCTTTCTCCAAATCCACATGACACCTGCTTACACAGCATCTCAACTGGAATGTCCACATGAAACTGAAACTCCATTCCCCAGATCAAAGCCATCCCTTTATTTACTCTAGATCTCTGCTGTCTTGCATGCCTCCAACTCAGGATATAGTTAGCCAGAGCAGGACGCTAAGGTGTCCCTGACTCTAATACTCCAAGTTCTCCATTCTTTCCCTCCAACTGTTCTTGCATCTATTCAATTCTCTCCAACTCCACACTCACCTGTAAGCTTTCAGGCAGGGAGGTGTCCCAATAAAAGGAGGAAAACCCCTGAACTCTCCAATTGGGTACTTGCCTTCAAAGTGTAAAGAATTCAAATGTGAGCCAACTAGCAGCAGGAGAGTTTATTGAGGCAGATAACTACCCCACAGACAGTGGAGTGTCCTCCCCTGAGCAGGAGTGGCAATGGACGACAACATTTTTATACTCCCCCCTGCTGTCACAGAATGGTAAGCAAAAACATTTTGTAAGGCCTCTGGCGTAGTCATTTATCCAATCTTGGGTGATTCCAAGGCAGCAACGTGCTGGTAACTTCCTTATTCGTGGTGGTTTAGGGTCTGGTATCCGTCAAAATGGTGCACTCAGCCTCTCCACCTTCCTCTTCTGCCTCATCTCTACATTAGTGTGAACTAAAATAAAATGTTAAGCTTCCCCTGCAGCTGACTGAATGGACCCCCTCTAGGTTAAGGGGTTACCCTAAAAGTGAGCAGCTAGCCATGAGATGGGAGGTCAGAGAGGCCTCATCATAACTTCCTCCCTCTCGGTCTTGAAGATATCCTTTGTGACTTAATCAACAGGCCTAAGGCTATGCACGCCAAAACTTAAACCACCTGCAGGTCCTCACTTTATATAACATAGTGCTTGAGTAGAGGGGCTTGCCTCTGATTAACAGAATTCCCTATTTTAAAGCATTCTGATCCTTTAAACAAAGCTTCATTTCTTTAACCAGTTACAGATCAAAGAATCTTTAAACTCACCTATAACCTGTAAGCCCCCACTTTGAAATGTGTCACCTTTTCAGGCTAAACCAAGGTATGGCCTGCCAAGTATTGACTTATGACTTATATGTAATTCCTGCCTCCCTGAAACCTATAAAACCATGCTATAACCCAACCACAGCAAGTCCACTTGCTCAAGGCTTTCTGGGCATGACGCTGGTCTCTTCATACTTGACTCAGAATAAACCTCTTTAAATTATATTACAGAGTTTAGTTTCTTTTCCATTGATATTAGCTTAGCAGCAGAGCTGGAGAGGGAGTGAAGAGAACTGGGTTCTAGCCCTGCTTTGCAGCTTTTGAGTACTGCCCAGGTCAGATCACTGAGACCAAGGGTCCTCACATGGAGCAATAAGAGATACCAGTCTTGGCCTGCCTTTCCCATGGATGTGTTTGAAGATCAAAATTTCCATCAGACTGTGTATTTCATGTATAATAAGTAAGTAAAGTGCTGTGAGGATGGCAGCATGCCGTGGGGATGTGAGGCTTCTTCCTCCAGGAAGCCTCCCTGGATCCCCAGGTGGCATGACACCCTAGCTCCTCCTTTTCTTGCTCTTTTGCTGGCCCTGCTCACATTCAGCTTGCTGCATAGTCACTTCGTGTGTGTGCTCAGGGTCTGTGGTCAGGATGAGCCCCATGAGGGCAGGATCAATTCTTACTCATTTCTCCTGCCCTAAATCTCAGCACAGGACCTGGCACAGAGTGGAGGTTCTTTAAGTATTTGCAGAGCTCAGCCAAAGACCCTCAGGAATCTCCCAGAATCTAGGAGAGACAAACATAAATGAGAAATATGGCCCTGGCAGAGCTGTCACATATAAGAGATGTGACTCACAAAGTGTGTAATGGTCCCCATAAGATGTCCACAGGGTAACATACCCAGGGAGAGTTAGGGCCTAACAGCCTGGATGTAGGCATCCCAAGAAGGTGTGAGCAGCATCTGCCCTCTCTGGTCAGTGCCGAGGTCACAGGGGTAGTGAAGGGCTCTGAGCATGGCCCCTGCTTTGGCCAGTGAGGGAATCCTCTTACAGCAAATCCTTCCTGGTAGTGATTCCAACATTCAGACACATTGGCACAGACACATGACAGGATGGGCCCCAAAGCTCCTATGCATACTAATTAAACCATCTGCCACCCATCGTTCTTTATGAAAAGTTTAATTTTTCCCCCAAGATCTTCTGAACACCTCTTCCCTTATTCATCCCCAGAAGTCTTTAACACAATCCCTGGCAGCTAGTTTTAGGCCTTCAGCTCCTGTTAGGTGAAGCTGAGAAAAGTCTTCTCCAGTGCCCCAGAGCAAACCGTCATAAACTGTTAGGTCTAGATTGTTAAGGAGGCCACACCACAGATGCTCATCCAATCTAAGAACACATAGAAACAAACATCAGAAAACTCAGAAAGGGTAGAGACCAGACAGAGAGGACGCCCAGCCAGCACACCTACACGGGCTGTGGCCCTCCTGGCTAGAGAATTTTACACATTCTGATGTGCTGTGTGTAAAGATGGTCAGTCTTAATAGTAAAAATAACATAAAAATTATTAGTTTATGGTTTTTCAGTAAGGACTAAAATCACTCACTGTCACTCTGCGTGCTTTCCTTCA
>CAUYTI010096590.1:0-17438 GCA_963575145.1 Galago senegalensis | reverse complement strand
CCAGCTACTTGGGAGGCGGAGGCAGGAGACTCGCTTGAGCCCAGGAGTTGGAGGTTGCTGTGAGCTGTAATGCCACGGCACTCTACCCAGGGGGACAGCTTGAGGCTCTGTCTCAAAAAAAAAAAAAAAAAAGAAAGAAATGTGCAGCCCACACTTACAGATTGGGGATTTACTCTCTATCTTCCCAAGAATGGCACATCTGCATAAATTATTTGGAATGTTTCTATACTGGAGACTTATTTATTTATTCAAATGTGCATTTATGTCATTATAGATCCACAGATATTTATCTTATGCTTTGGGTTATAATCCGGTACTACTTTATTGACTTTCTTGCTCAAACTGTTCCAGCTTTGGACATTGGTAATCCTTTGAGTTGGTTCCTCTGTCCTTGATGTATCATATTTGTACCATCACATTTTTTTATATAAAGCACCTCCCTACTTTCTGGCTCTACAGGATGACTCTACTCTCCCGCCCCAGTTCTAGAATCAGGCATTTCTCCAGAGGTCCCTGGTTTCTTTTATTGGAGAATGATATTAGAAACCCAAATCTGGGTGCTGTGTGTGGTTGTTGCCAGTGGAGTGTCATTGCTTCTTCTCAGCTGAAAGCACTAGGCAATATATGTGTGTATTATACTGAATTGATTTTTGAAAAGACTGTTATTCCTGATATATGGTGACAGGGCTTGAGAGGCAGGGACAACAGTTGGGAGACTGACTGAATTGAAGCCAGGTGAGGTGGGTTTGTGTTAAGGTATATAAGTGTGAGGACTCGGTGTTCTGGTATTTGACACAGGTGTAAAATCAGGATACTTTGTGCTGGTGGTTACTGGTGCTTACATTATGCCAAGAAGCTGCCTCTCTCCATTCCCTGGCTCTGGCTGCATCTAGTTTGGCTTTAGTGCCAGGTGGACTCTCCCCCAACAGTGATCTGGGCAGCTCCAAACCTACAACCTCACATCTTTGCAACTTTAGAGGAAACAGCTTCTCTTTTTTAATACTTCCAACAAAAACCCTTTCTTCACATGCCCATCCTAACACAAGAAGGAATATCAGAGAGGTGGATCATGTTGACTGAGCCATGTGCTCATCCCTCGAGCTGGGGTCTGGGTATGGGTTCAGTCTGTCCATATTGGACAGATTGATAAGGAAAGTATGGTTCTCAAGACAAACCCAAGTAAGATACTGAAGACTATGTCAGCCCTCAGCTGCTTGGGGCCCCTGTTTACAGGCCTTGGGGATTTCCTTTTCATCCAAGCTGTTGGACCTAGCCACTCCCTGGAAGACAACTAACCGATCCTGTATTGTAGGGTCTGTAGCAGCTTAACTTTTAGATCTCTAAGAGCAGACCCTGCATCCTGCAACAGGAGCAGGAAAAACAGAAACAAAACCAAAAGCTCTATGAAATTAATTTATGAAAGCCATAACCCAATTCTAGCCCCAGAATATGGGGAAAGGGGAAAGGGAGGGGAGGGGAGGGGGGAGGATGGGTGGAGGGAGGGTAATTGGTGGGACCACACCCTCAGTGGATCTTACAAGGGTACATGTGAAACTTACTAAATGTAGAATATAAATGTCTTAACACAATAACTAAGAAATGCCATGAAGGCTATGTTAATCAGTTTGATGAAAATATTGCAAATTGTATGTAATCCCCCCCTGAAAAAAACCCCAAAATCCAAAAAACCCAAAAGCTCTCTTGTGGTTCTGGTATTAATGGATAAAATGCCCATCTGTTTTTGTATGGCCAGAGAGCAGAGAAACCTCTCAACAAAGGCGTAGCAATCTCCTGGTGTTTCTTCTCTGCTGGCAGATGCTGCTATTATGGGAAATGTAAGAGTTGGCATCCTAAGGGTGGGAGAGGGACAGTGAAGGTGGGCAGGAAGAGTCCTACTGATCCGTCTGGGAGACTACAGTCTGCCTTTATGCTGGGAAAGGGATCCCTAATGATCTGCTTTTGAGGCCTTCTCAGCTTCTCAGGCCCTAGAAGGAAATATCCCCTCAGCAGGTCCAGCCTGGGACCTTCCTGTGTATGGGGAAATAGAAACTAAGATAGTTCCCTTCTTTTCAGTCACCAGTCCTAGGTCTCTGATGCACTCTGGTGAGGCTCCTCCAGCAGCTTCCATCCCACATGGTAAAAAAGGAGTTTGGCAGACACTGCTGAGCTTTAAGGCAGAGCTGTCTGGGCCAGAAAGGGTGCCCTCACATTCCTGCTGTGCCCTTTTTCCCCTCTCAGGTCAGCTTTCACCAGACGAGCAAAAAGGCCAACAGGTGGTGGTTGTGCATCTTACAGACTGTGCTCCTGCCCTGCCAAGTTCAACAGCCCCCCACCCCACACACATGGCATCATGAACTGGGTATGAAAAGGGCAACCACCCCTTTTCCCTCTGCAGCTCCCCTGCCCATGAGGCAAATTGCTCTCTGGGTTGACAGCAGCTGTCCATGGCATGGGTTCCTCCTGGAGCAAAGCTGCTCTCTTGGCCTGGTCTCAGGAGGAAGCACTTTTTGAATGGCTTCTCTATCTTTGGAGTTGGTTGTAGTCTTTTTAGTCAGTGTCCAGGCACCTATGGGGGTGGGGAATGACTTAAGGACCTGTGAAAAAAGATGTGGGAATTGATGTTGGCACTGAGGGTGAAAGCAGGTAAAAAACAACACAACACAATACGGATGGAATAAGCCATTGGCAAGGTTGTGACTGACAGCTTGTTAAAGAGTTGCTATGGTGGAAGGCTAATAGGCTTTTATAAGTTAAAGAAAATGTGATGAGGGGGGAAGGAGGCTTACTTCCGTCCCCAGGGGAGCCGTGCAGGAGGCCAGGCCAGGGTGCAGAGTGACTGATTGATGCACCAGTGGACTGCCAGGAGCCTTGGAACAAGGCCCTGAGGCTGGGGGGGGGGGTGCGGGCTGAGGAAGGTTTCCCACTGCACAATATGGAGACCTGTGGCTGTGAGGCTCCTGGGGGACTGGCTCAGACGGCGATGGGGACTGGCTCAGACGGCGATGGGGCTGGCCTGTGGCCTCTTAACAGGGCTTTTGTCTGGGGCAGTGGCCAGGGGACACCTTTCCGCCTGCCCACAACTTGGAGCACCCCTATCCTTCCCCTGCCGGGTGAGGCTGGGCGGTGCCTGCCATGAACAGCCTGTCAGTGAGTGGAGCTCTGCTGCCTCTTCTGCTGCCTGCCCTGCCCTGGTTAAAAAAAAAAAAAATTAAAAGAAAAGAAAATGTGAGCCATTTCAGTAAGATTGTAACTATCAGAAGTAATGAGGCAAAAGGAGAGCCAAGGAACGAGAATCTGCCTGTATTCCTATAACTGACTTTGGGAATTAAAGGGCCTTGACCAGGCAATGGAATTATTGGTTCCGCTCAGCTGGTTGCCCCATGGTGGGGATGGGGACACCAGGCTTGCACAGCTCCACGGCACAGTCCACTAGGATGCCTCACTTCCCCCCTCCAATTCTATGCCCACTGAGCAGCAGGAACCCCCTGAAGCAGTATTTGTTCCTCTTGGAAGTTATAGATTTCCTCTGAAAGCAAGCACTTGGGTCCAGTCTGATCTATCCATGTCTTTTGAGTCAGTCCTGAGAACCTGGTCAACGAGTAAGGCATGAACCCCGTCAGCTTAAGGTGAGATCTGGGGTCAAGTTGGGCCCTGCTTGGTATTTTCTGACATGACTTTTTAAAAATTTCTGCAAATTGATGGAGTACATGTGAAATTCTGTTGCATATATATCATGCATGGTGATTGAGTCATGGTATTTAGGGCATCTATCACCCAAGTACAATACATTTTTGTACTCTAGTCATCCCACTCTGCTACCAATTATTGACTTTATTCTGTCTATCTTACTGAATGTTAGCATCCATACCCACTTCTCTTCATTCTCTTCCTCCCTTCCAACTTACCCTTCCCAGTCTCTGTTATCTTTCAACTCTACCTCGTTGTGATCAAAGTTTCTATATAAGTGAAAACATGTGATATTTGTCTTTTTGTGCCTAGCTTATTTCACTTAAAATAATGACTCCCAATTTCATCCATGTTGCTGCAAATGACAAGATTTCATTCTTTTTAATGGCTAAATAGTATTCTATTATGTACATATTACCACATTTATTACCACATTTTCTTCATCCATTCATCTGTTTTTGAACACTTTGGTTTATTCCATATCTTTGTTTTTGTGAATAGCATTGCAATAAATATGCAAATGCAGGTATCCCTTTGATATTGCTACAGGCAAGTTCCCAGCCCCTTCCCCCACCCTACAGGCAAGTTCCCAGCCTGTTCCCTCATCCTAGGGGCAAGCTCCCAGCCTGTTCCCCTACCCTTTGGGCAAGCTCCCAGCCCATTCCCCTGCCTCAAGGGCAAGCTCTCAGCCTGTCCCCATTCCCCTCCCCTGCTGATTCTGAGAAAAGCCTTCAGAACATAGATGCACAGGAAGTCCCAAGTTTCACAAAACCCCCCACAAGTTCCCAGTGGATGAACAATGGTGGAAACCTACCTAAGCTGTGCTACCAAGCAATAACCATTGTTACATAACTATAACCTTTGTATCCATTGTCAACCAAGCTGTAACCCTGCCCCGAGCTAAAGGAGCTAACTGCAATGTTCTGCTTTCATACTGCCTGCTTGCTTGAGCTATGCAAAGAAAAAAATATATAAAAGACAACTTGCCCTGCATGTCAAGGCCGCCTGTCTCTCAGAGCAGCAGTCCCCTGCGCAGGTGCAATAAAATCACCATTGACTGCATCTACGTGGGGTCTGAGTCTGTCTTTTCAGGTCACCATGGTTACTACAATATATTGATTTATTTTCCTTTGGGGAGATACCCAGTAATGGTATTGTTGGGTTGAATGGTAAATAATTCTATTTTTAGTTTTTTGAGAAATCTTCGTACTGTTTTCCATAGTGTCTGCATCCTTGCCAACATCTGTTAATTTTTGTCTTTTTAGTAATAGCCATTCTGACTAGGGTAAGATGAAATCTCATTGTCGTTTTTATTTGCATTTCTCTGATGATTAGTGATGGTAAGCACATTTTTACATACTTGTCAGCTATTTTTATGTCTTCTTTTGAGAAATGTTGATTCATGTACTTTGCCTACTTTTCAGTGTGATTGTTTGTTTTTTCCTATGGACTTGTTTGGGTTTCTGGTATATTCTGAATATAATATAAATAGTCATATAAATAGTTTGCAAATATTCTCTCTCATTCAACATGTTGTTTCTTCACTCTGTTAATTATTTTTTCTGCTGTGCGGAAGCTATTTAGTTTAGTTCTCATTTGTCTATTTTTGTTTTTGTTGCCTGTACTTTTGAGGTCTTAGTCATCAGTTCTTTGCCTTTGACCACTGTGTAGGAGATTTTTATCTAGGTTTTCTTGTAGTATTTTTAGTTAAGGGTTTTATATTTAAGTCTTTAAATGATCAACTCCATTTTGAGTTGATTTTTGTATATGGTTAGAGATAGCAGTCTAAAAGTTTAATTCTTTTGCATGTGGATTTCCGATTTTCCCATTGGTAATCCATTTATTGAAGAAAGTGTCCTAAGTCCTTGTTGACTTTGTCAAAGATCAGTTAGCTGTAAATATGTGGCTTTGTTTCTGGGTTCTCTATTCTGACCCATTGGTTTATGTGTCCATTTTTATATCAATACCATATTTGCTTTGTTCCTATAAACTTGTAGTATATTTTGAAGTCAGGTGGCATCTCTAGCTTTGTTCTTTTTGCTCAAAATTGCTTTGCCTATTTGGGCTCTTTTTTTTGGTTACATATGAATTTAGGAGGTTTTTTCTAATTCTTTAAAAAATGACATTGATATTTTGATAGAGATTGCATAGAATCAACCTGTCAAATTCTCTAAGAGGATTTTTAACTCTCCCACAAAGTTGTGTCATTTTCTTTGTATTTAAGAGCTTTGTATTTTAGAATTACTTTGTTTAATGTTTAAAGATTCATATCTATTAAATGTAGTTGATGAATTTTATTTTATATCAACAATTATTCCTTCAAGAAATATTTATTGTGCCTTTACTATATGCCAAGCATTCTTCTAGGTTTTAGGACTGCAACAGTGAATGAAACAGATAAAAATCCTATCCCTTGTGAGGCCAACTGCTTTTAGTAGAAAACAGAGGTGTTAGGGCATCCTGCCCTTTCTCATAATCCCAGGAAGAAGTCCTGTGGAACTAGAAAACTTGTGGGTGGGGTGACATTCTAGAGTAGCACAGAGGTGTTCATTGCCAATCTGCCAACTATAACCTTTGTCTAATGATACCAGAAAGGAATAGGATGTGATAGGTATACATGAAGGACTTCCTCCTGCCAACACCCCAGGGTCAATTCTTATGTCTGAGCTGGCACCTTCTGTCCTCCTGGAAAAGTTTCAAAAGGTACAATTTCCTCAAGAGGAAGGCAGAGGAATGAAGTTCTCCACAGACTGACTGGAGCCATCTGGGGAAACAGAGTGAAGTCTTTAGATGACTTGTGTGGAAGTGGTTGATTTATCTGCCTGGAGTGCCTACCCACCATATTTCCACTGTCGGAACTCCATACAGCTGCTGTTCTCTGTGACCTTGGGTTGCTCTGGTGGCAATAGTAGGCTGTGACAGACAATTGCCACCACATAGGGTATGTTGTTGACACACTGGTGCTCAAAGCCTTTTCTCCCAGAGATTTTCAGTCTTTCTAGGTATGAAGCCCAACCTGATAGAGGCTGGGGTCCCTCTCATTATGATTTAGGAGATAGCCTAACCCTACCACAGGGATAAAAAGCCATAGTCTCTACAGTTGTCATGAAATGACTCTCAGGCCTATTTTTTGGGGGGCACGAAGCAGTTTCTCAGTCAAGAGAATGAACACATTCTACAGGAAGATGTAATGATATTTGAGGATGACGGAAGATTAGAGGAAAATGTTCACATGCTTAGCCAACAATTTTAAATGTCCTCTACCAACCAATGCCCAGCCCTTTCCAAGCTCTAGATTTGTATAACACTCACTGCCCATAAACCCAAATTTTGGCCCAGCCTTAACCTTCTTGATGGCTATACCACACCTGCCAAAGGATTCTCTCCCTTTTGTATTGTTCTCACCTAGAAAAGCCACTTTTAAATGGCTCCACCTCTGCAGCCAGCAATTTCAGTGAAAGTCCCAGGGCCCAGTGAGAGCCATAGAGCCACATCTCTTTGGTGCATAGGTGTATAGCTTCTCAAGGAGTAAGGAGGCCTGGGATGCTCTCAGTAGGTTTGAGAGTCCATGTGCATCAGAATAAAAGAGGTGCCTGTCAACTGAGCCCCAAGAAAGAGGCCACTCTGGCTTCCTCCTTCAGATCAAGGCTGTAGGCAGCAGGGTGCCCACAGCACAGCCCTTAACACTCCCTAAATAGCTGAAAGACATAGTGGCTGAATGGACAAAAAATTAAGAGCCAAGTACATGTTTTCTGCAAGAAACCCACTTCTTTTATAACAAAACACATATACTAAAAATAAAGGAATGGAAAAATATACTCCATGCAATGCAAACCAAAAAGTGCAGGAGTGGTTATACTTTTATCAGATAAAATGGATTTTAAGACAAAAACTGTAAAAAGAGGAAAAGAAGGCCATTATATAATGGTAATGGGGTCAATTCAGCAAGAGGATATAAGAATTCTAAATATATATGCAACCAACATTGGAGTACCCAGATATATAAAGGAAATATTATCAGAACTAAAGAGATAGACCCCAATACAATAATTTCTGGAGACCTCAACATTCTACTTTTGGCATTGGACAGATGATTAAGATAGAAAATCAACAAAGAAACATTGGACCTAATCTATACTATATAAGGTCAGACAACTAAGTTCACAAACTCATCCTAGAAAAAGTGCTACATACCTCATTGCTGAATATCACTATGGTCATCTTCAAAGTACTCCCTTTTGAAAGCTATCTACTGATGCCAGGACCTAGTGAACCCTTCAAAGCACTTTTAGTAAGATGAGTTTGTGAACTTAATTGTTCAACTTTGTATGATGACAGCTCTGATGGCCATTCTAGAAAGAGTTCCAAAATTGTTTTGATAGTTGGACTGGCATAGGTGCATAGCTTCTCAAGGGGAGTACTTCAACGGTGACCATAGTGATATTCAGCAGTCAGGTAGGTAGTACTTTTTTTTTTTTTTTTGAGACAGTCTTACTCTGGTGGCCTCAGTAGAGTGCTGTGGTGTCACAGCTCACAGAAACCTCAAACTTTGGGGCTTAAGTGACCCTTCTGCCTCAGCCTCCTGAGTAGCTGGGACTATAGGCACCTACCACAACACCTGGCTATTTTTAGAAACGGGGTCTCATTCTAGCTCAGGCTGGTCTTGAACTCCTGAGCTCAGGAAATCTGCCCGCCTTGACCTCCCAGAGTGCTAGGATTACAGGCATGAGCCATCATGCCTAGCTATATGATTTTTTCTAGGAAGAGTTTGCAAACTTAATTGTCCAACCACATAGACCAAGTGGACCTAATAGATATTTAGAGACTGTTTTCATCCAACAGAAGCAGAATGCATTCTTCTCAGCTTGTGGATCATCCTCAAGGATAGACTATATGTTAGGCAACAAAACAGGCCTTAAAAATTAAAAACTGAAATCATACCGCAATGGAATAAAATTAGAAATAAGAAGAAGAACATTAAAAACATATCAACACACAGAAATTAAACAATATGCTTCTGAAGACCAATATACTTCTCATCAATGAAGAGATTAAGAGGGAAATTTAAAATTTTTTCAAAAAAAGGAAAATAAAAACAACATATCAAAACTTATGGAATGTAGCAAAAGCAATAAGAGGAAAATTTATAGCAATTAATGCCTACATCAAAAAAGTATGAAAGTTTCAAATAAATCACCAACAAGACATCTCAAAGAATGAGCAAAATAAGAGCAAACCAAACCCAAAATTAATAGAAGAAAAGAAATAATAAATGTAAGAGCAGAAGTAAATGAAATTCAAACAAAAAGTACAAAAGAGCAATAGAACAAAAAGTTGGGTTTTTAAAAAGATAAGGTTGACCGGGCAGTGCCTGTGGCTCAAAGGAGTAGCGTGCCGGCCCCATATGCCAGAGGTGGGGGGTTCAAACCCAGCCCCAGCCAAAACTGCAAAACAAACAAAAAAAAAGATAATGTTGACAGACCCTTAGCCAGATTAAGAAAAAAAGAAAGGGGCGGGGGGAAAGAAAAGAAAAGAAAGAAGAGTCAAATAAATAAAATTAGAGATAAAAAGTAGACATTACAGGCTCAGCACTCGTAGCACAATGGTTATAGTGCCAGCCACATATACTGGAGCTGGTGGGTTCGAACCTGGCTGGCAAGCTAAACAACAAACAACTGCAACAAAAAATAGCTGGGCATTGTGGTGGGCGCCTGTAGTCCCAGCTACCTGGGAGGCTGAGGCAAGAGAATTGCTTAAGCTCAGGAGTTTGAGGTTGCTGTGAGCTGTGATGTCAGGGCACTACTGAGGGCAACGTAGTGAGACTGTCTTAAAAAAAAAAAAGAGACAACATTACAACTAATAATTCAGAAATCTAAAGGATCATTAAAGTCTACAATGAGCAACTGTATGCCAATAAATTGGAAAGCCTAGATACATACAACCTTTCAAGACTGAACCAGGACGAAATCTAAAACCTTAATAAACCAAAAACAAGTAACAAGATAAAAGTAGTAATAAGAAGCCCTTGTTTATACTAGTGTAAATGCATGTTTTTAGAATACAGATGGTGCCAAAAAATGTATATCCATTTGAAAAAGGAAAAAACTCTATTAAAATTGTAATACTCAAGTCATGTTTTGACTTATGCAATTACAAGAGATACAAGATACAGCATATAAGTCTTGTTTACACTAATGCCTTAAACACTATCAGTGTATATTGAGTATTACAATTTTAATACAGTTTTTCCTTTCTCAAAATTTGTATGCATTTTTTGGCACCCTCTGTATATACACATACATAGATGCATAGATATAGGTATACCTGTGCACATACATGTGAGCATACATATATGTATTTCCTGTCTGCAAAATGGTCTTGGAAGCAATGACATTACAAATAGAGTGAACAATAAAGCATACAGATCTTGGTTTCTAAATTCCATCTTCCACTAAAAGGAGAATTGGCTGATTCTTGGGCCGGGGCTGGGAAAATTCAAGATGAGCTTTTCTGGCATGAGTAAGAAAGTACACAAAAGCTGGGCATAGTGGCTCATGCCTGTAATCCTAGCACTTTGGCAGGCTGAGGTGGGTGGATTGCTTGAGTTCAGGAGTTTGAGACCATCCTGAACAAGACTGAGCCCCCATTTCTACTAAAAATAGAAAACTAGCCAGGTGTTTTTCTATTGGGTACCTATAGTCCCAGCTACTTGGGAAGCTGAGGCATGAAGATCTCTTGAGTCCAAGAGTTTGAGGTTGCTGTGAGCCATGACACCACAGCATTCTACCCAGGGCAACAGAATAAGACTCTGTCCAGGGGGTGGGGGTGGGGGACAAAGAAGGAAAGAGAGAAAGAAAGGAAAGAAAAAGAAAGAATGGGTCATATCAAAAGGACACAGAGAGAAATCAGCTTGGAAGAGCTCCCATAAACCAAATCTGGGGCAATTTGAGCATTAAAATAAATAACAGTGTGAATCAAGTACATCCTATTGAATAAAATATTAATAGAAAGTCATGAGCCCAGGCTAACATAAATATAAAATGAATGAATTAATAGGGAGAAGAGAATGTTCTTCTTCATAGAATGGCAACCATTTGGCCACAATATTGGTTGGTGATAGTCGATTCAGGCGGAGTCAACAACGGATACAAAGGTGTATCTCCTCATCGGTCTATGGTGATGAAAGCTGACACCACCACCTTGAAAGTGGTCAAGGTTAACATCACTAGTAGTGGGACAGAGCAACATATGTAGGTCCTGATGTGATACATTGGGAAGAGCCCAGCATCCTTTCTATGGAGTCTTCCCATGAAGACATGGCCAGGGTCTGGGCATGCACAGACATTAGAGAGACCCAGGTGAAGGGACATCCTATAGAGGGAAAGGTCTCTATTCTTTTCAACTGTCAAGGTCATAAAAACAGGACAAGGCAGAAAAAATGTTCTAGAATAAACGAGTAAAGAGACACAACAACAACATAAAACGTGGTCTTGAATTAGATCCTGACCAGAAAGGAAAAACATGTTGTTGAGACAGTGGTGAACTTGGGTGGGGTCTGTGGATTGGATGGTAGCAGAGTATCCAGGTTGATTTCCTAGTTATGTGTCTGTTTTGTGGTTCTTTGGGAGAGTAGCTCTGTTCAGGGGGAATACCTACTGGAGCATTGAGGGGCAAGGAGATATCATGTCTGCAACTTCAGTTTGGCAAAACCACGGTTGAGATTTTTTATCTAGAAAATAAAAAGGCACAGTGACACAAAGAGAATAGTTCAAATGTAATGTAAAAGAATAATGAAACTGAGAAAGCAAAAGTGAGAAAAAGTTAACAAGTAGAGCATCTCCGTGAAGTGGATACAAGAGTTCTTTGTTACTGTTCTCGCGACTTTTATTTATTTCAAAATGATTTTTTTAGAAAAAAGTTTTGAGTGTATCTGTAAACATTTTCTGTGTAAATGTGTATTTGCATGTATATACATATATCCAGAAGCTCAGGCCCCAACCCAGAATTGGGGGTGGGTATTGGTGCCCCAGCATTTAAAAAAACATACGGAAAACCCAAACGCCCCAGGCGATTCCAGCGTGGACGCAAGTATGAGAAACAGGGCTGTAATCAGGACGCTCACCTGCGGGGCTTGTTGAATAGGATTAAGTAGGCCGGGGAGGGGCCCCAGGGCGCGGGCCCGCTGCGGGTCCAGGCTGGGTGAGCGGGCGCAGGTGGTGCAGCCCCGTGCAGCCTCGCGCAGCCCCAGGTGCCCGGGTGAAAGGCCTGGCCGCCGGGCCTCCGCGCCGCCATGGACGCCGCGCCCGTGCCCCCCATGCCTGGCCCGGCGCTGCCCGCTCTCCTGGGGGCCCCACAGGCCGAGGTGCTGGAGGAAGTGCTGCGGGAGCAATTCGGGCCTCTGCCCCAGCTGGCCGCCATCTGCCGGCTCAAGCGGCTGCCCTCGGGCGGCTACTCGTCGACTGAAGACCTCCAGTTGGTGTTGGAGCGGCGGCGCGTGGCCAACGCCAAGGAGCGCGAGCGGGTGAGGGGTCCCCAGGGCCACCTCGGTGCGGCTCCCCCGCGACCCTGGCTCGGAGGGGCCCGACTGTCCCACCCATAGCCGCTGCCCACCACAAACGCCGGTCCATTCCCGGTGCACCCCCTCACTGCCCACCGCCGGCCCTGTGTCCGGCTTCCACCTGACGAGGCCCGGCTCGTGTCCCCAGCTTGTCAGGAGAATGACAGTGGCCCTGTTACCCTCCACTTTCGTGCAGCTGCTGGTTGGCGGCTCCCGGGATGGCCGCCTCGACAGCTAACCCTCCAGAACGGGAAGAAACCGGTCCGGGAGGGGATGGAGGAGAAGCCCTGATGGCTTCAAAAATGTCTCCCTTGGCAGGGGGTTTAAAACGCTGAGCGCACAGGCAATGCGCTTAAATCTCGCAACCGTAGACGCTGCCGGGTGCTGGGGCCCGGCGGGTCCCCCCAGCGCGCCACACACAGACACACCTTTCCCTTGCCCTCTGCATCTTGGCCTCGAAGCAGATACGGTGAACGGACAAGGGGGCCTAATGGAAGTTACTTTTAAGTAACATTACACAACACCCTAGTGTACACCCAAACTCCCACTCAACCCGTGCCAAGAGAAAGTGACTGTTCGGTCAGGCTGGGGACACAGTAACGCACCATCTGGTCTCGTGGGCTGCGTGGTTGGAGCGGCATCTGCTGGCAGCTTTTAGCATCTGCAGCGAAACGCAGTCCCAAACTTGTCAGATCTGGTCTCCCCTCTGCCCTAAAAGATCTCTGGGTTTGGTAACAGCAGAGGCGAATCCTAGAGAGGGAAGAGTGAGGGATGGACGATAGAAATGGGGAGTCAGTTATGCGGGGGGCTGTTCCTAAACACCCGAGGCCCTTTAAAATGCAGTCCCAGTGAATCAGGAGATTTGTTTGGGAAAGGAGAAAAGGACCAAAGAAGAGCAGGGGACAACTTGCCAGAATGAAGAAGTGTAGCGCGCTTTTACTAGGAACTAGGCCCTTTATAAACATTTCTCCTTGTAATCCGGTGGCCAGAAAACGAGATCATGATCCAATATTTTAAGTGGCCTTTCCCACGAGGAAGGAATTGTCTTCTATAGAGAATTAGTCCTGGTTTTAGCCACTAAAAAATACTAACGATCTTTATTCTTTAATAATAAAGTCAATACACCTAGAAAGTACAGAAATGTCTGAAAAGGGAGACACTCAAAACACAGCTATGACTATTATGAACATTTTTGCGTTTATCCAGCCCTTTTTTCTGGTTGTAGGTGTGCATGTATAAATTTGTGAAATTAGCATCATCCAGTACATATCTTTGTTATTTTTCACTTAAGTGAAAAAATTATCCCAGATTTTTCCTCATCTTAAGTATTCTTTCAAAATAATTTTTGATTGCATAACTTAGTCTCTTGTTGCTGCGTGTGTTTGCTGTTGGCAGCTTTTTACTGGTTCATAAATCCACATGTGCATCTGATAATTGCCTTAAAATAATATGCTGGAAATGGAATTACTAGAACATAGGACATGTACAATTTTACAACTTTTGATATAATTTGCCCAATGGCTTTATAGAAAGATTAACTAATGTTTTACCTTTAGAGGGTATAGGGCTATTCTTTTATTCATGCAATTCACACTGGGTATGATAAACAAAACAAAAAAAATGTTACCAGCATGGTACATGAAAAATGGTACATAATTTCTGTTTTAGTTTGTAGCTCTTTGATTAGTAAAGTTAAGTATTTTCACACATTTACTGGTTGTTGTATCCTCCCACGAACTGGCTATGTTCTTGCCCACCTTGCACCAAGGTGGGAGAGAACTCTTGGTATAAGTATACTGGCTGTATGGTGTAGGGGACATCAGTTCTCCCGAGTCCCACGTCTTCCAGAGGGATGATCATCCGAGTTACAGGTTTTCAGAGCCAAGCTGGAAAACATAGAAAAATGAAAAAGGATCCTCTGAAATGTCACCAACTCCTGGACTCTCACATTTTACTCTGTATCATTAATGCAGCAGGTAGAGAGGTTGAAGAATTAATGGTACAGGGTGGCACCTGTGGCTCAAGGAGTAGGGCGCTGGCCCCATATGCCAGAGGTGGTGGGTTCAAACCCAGCCCTGGCCAAAAACCGCAAAAAAAAAAAAAAAAAAAAAAAAAGAATTAATGGTACAGTGCTTGGGTAGATAATATTTGTACCTTTTACTCCTCATCAGCATTGCCACTTATTGAGGACTTATGTGCCAGGTTTAAGTGAAGTTTTTTATGAGATTGTGTCACCTATTACCTCTCTAAAACTATAAGATAGGTATTTTCCACTTTGCAAATGAACACACTAGACCTTAGAGATATGAAGTATCCCCCCCCACACACACACACATGAATGGTGGACCTGGATTTTAAATCCAGGTGTAGGTAACTCAGATTTTAGCCACCCCTCTCAACTGCCCCTATATTATAATGCAGTGGGTATGCTCTCATAGGAAGGGGGGAGGTTGGCATGAACATACATACCTTCCACCCTGTCCACACATGGTGCCCAGTTTGGGCCATTTCCTCTTTTGCTTTGAACTGCTTGGCTGGTGGAGCAGTGACTCTTTGGGACACATGCCTGTTTAGATTTGCCACCCAGACAAGAGGGCTGTTGACCCTCCATAACCCCCTTTCATGGCTTGGGGAGATGTCTCTACAAATTGGCTTGTCTTTGTGTCACTGTGTCTTTTTATTTTCTAGATAAAAAATCTCAACCGTGGTTTTGCCAAACTGAAGGCACTTGTGCCATTTCTTCCGCAAAGCAGGAAGCCTAGCAAAGTTGATATCCTGAAAGGTGCAACTGAATACATACAAGTTCTCAGTCATGTCTTGGAAGGAGCTAAAGTGTCAAAGGTAAAAGTTTGAGAACTTAGAACAATGATAGCCACTATTTTTATATGCCAGACATTGTACTGAGCAATTTCCACATACATTCCAGTTATGTTTTTAACAATCCTCTGAACTCGTTATGATCTCCATTTCATAGAGGAGAAAGCCAAAATATAGGTAAATGCCACAGAGCTAGGAAAGGTTAGGACTAGGATTTGAACCCAGCTCTTCATGAGCTTTGAAATTGAGCCCCCAACCATCTGTACATTTATCTCCTTTCACAGTCCAGGGTATCTACCTCCTAACTGCTAATCCTTTGATAGGACTGTAACAGCTGGGACTTAGGAGGAGGCTTCCCCAAAAGCATTTTGTGGTGGTGGTTTCCCTTCATAACAAACATCAGACACAGAAAGGAAGAGGCATTTCATTCTGTAAGGGCATTTCCTCCTTAGGAAAGGACATCTCTGGGTGACCAACCCAGCTGCATTCAGTGGAACAATGTAAATGAACCTCTTCTGTAAACTGCAAAGTACCATAGTGTCACCACCATTATCAAGGTGGATAGCTCAGAAGTATCCATTAGGCAGTGGGGGGTATGGGCTGATTTACAATAATCTCCTTGATCATTTTTAAAATGTTGTCTTACAACTGATGAGAATAAATAGTATCAACTTTCCATGGAGAGGCAAACACTGAAGTTCTGAAAATAGGTTAGTCACCATGGAAGATGGGATATATATAGAGAAAAGCCTTAGAAATGAGCCCTAAGTGACACCATTGGTAGGAGGAAGAAGGAGTCATTAGAAGGTACCAGGAAAGTGGAAGAAGAAAATGAGGTCATGGGGTCATAAAATTGAGGAGGAGAGAATCTTGGGAAACTGAGGAGGGGAGGTGTGAGAAGCTACTGAGAGGCAGAGGAAGGACAGGACAGGAGAAGGCACCCATGGCCAGCGTTTGAGAGGTAGAAGAGTGAGCTAGAAGTCAGCTCAGAGGAGGTTGAGGGTGCATTATTGGCAAATATCTGGAGTCCAGGCAGATGAAAATGGAAAACTTCAAGTCCATTCAATAGTACTTTTGAATTTTTTTCCCTTCACTGAGCCTAGTCAGGTGACTGCTAGGGGGTTACATTCTGGTTGGTAGGAATGGATTGTCCCATTGATCAAATTGGTTGGGTTGTGCCATAGTCATAGTGTTTGGACATGCAGGTGGCTACCATAGTTTTTCTTTGCATGTTAATTGTAAAATAGAAGTGCTTTGTGCAGTGTTCATCATAAAATATAACATCTGGCTCAGTGCCTGTAGCTCAAGCGGCTAAGGTGCCAGCCACATACACCCGGGCTGGGAGGCTTAAATCCAGCCCGGGCCTGCCAAACAACAATGACAACTAGAACCAAGACGTAGCTGGGCATTGTGGTAGGCACCTCTAGTCCCAGCTACTTGGGAGGTTGAGGCAAGAAAATCCCTTAAGGCCAGGGGTTGGAGGTTGCTGTGAGCTGTGATGCATAGCACTGTACCCAGGGCAACAGCTCGAGGTTCTGTCTCAAAAACAAACAAACAAAAGAAACTATAACATCTTGTCCATGCCATAATAGTTTTAATGCAGTTGCCCATTGCGTAGCATTTTAAGGCTATAGAAGAACAAAATGCAGCCAATTGAGCAACAGTTTTCTCTCTGTAGCTTAAACATTGCCTTCATCACTTAAATGAAACCTCGTCAGTCAAAACTTTGAAATACATTGATTTATACCATTTGACAACTACCTGTGGTTTCCAGAAACAAGACTCAGATGAGCAGAACTATAGCAACAACACTTCAGCTAGAGAGCCATCAAGAAACATCACCCAACATGCCAGCTGTGCTGTTGGCTTGAAGAATGAAGAGGAAGGGCCCTGGGCAGATGGTGGCAGTGGTGAGACGGCATTCGCTTGTCGCCAGAGCTGCTTGACTTCTATGATTGGAGTTATCTCCCCGACTAGGAGCTTGGTAAACTATTCCTTCTTAAATAGCCATATAGATGTGAAAAAACCTCAAAATGTATACCTTGAGGTATGTATCATTTTCTATGCTAAAACATGATTAAAACAAGATAATATTGTGAAAGTACCTGGGTGGGGAGGTAGGGCCTGCTAGTTTGGAAGATTATTTTGTTCCTAAATTTACTGATAGGCAGCACAAGGGCGGGGGCGCGGGGGTGGGTCTCCTTCAGAACCAGATAATACAGACCTAGACTGTTTTTTTTTTTTTATTGAATGATAACTATGTACATTAATGCACTTCTGGGGTGCAGTGTGGGGTTTTCACATGCAATCTGAAATACTTCCATCAAACTGGTCAGCACAGCCTTCATGTCATTTTCTCAGTTCCTAGGCTGGTTTT
>CAUYTI010096589.1:0-18794 GCA_963575145.1 Galago senegalensis | reverse complement strand
CTCTGGTCCCAGCTACTTGGGAGGCTGAGGCAGGAGACTCCCTTGAGCCCAGGAGTTGGAGGTTGCTGTGAGCTATGCCACAGCACTCTACCCAGGGGGACAGCTTGAGGCTCTGTCTCAAAAAAAAAAAAAAAAAAAGAGAGAGAGAGTGCAGGGAAAACACTTGAAGAAATTGGCCTGGGAGAATATTTTATGAGGCGGACCCACCCACCCCCACCCGCCCCGGGGCAATTAAAGCAACACCAAAAATACATTACTGGGATCTGATCAAACTAAAAAGCTTTTGCACAGCCAAGAACACAGTAAGCAAAGCAAATACATAACCTCCAGAATGGGAGAAGTTTTTTGCAGGTTATGCTTCTGACAAAGGTCTGATAACTATAATCTATAGAGAACTCAAACTAATCAATAAGAAAAGAATAAATAGCCCCATTTCTATGAGGGCAAGAGACTTGAACAGAAACTTTTCTGATGAAGATAGGCACATGGCCTACACATACATGAAAAAAATGCTTACCATCCTTAATCATCAGAGAAATGCAAATCAAAACCACTTTGAGATACCATCTAACTCCAGTAAGATTAGCCCACATCACAAAATCCCAAACTGCAGATGTTGGTGGGGATGTGGAGATAAAGAACTCTGCTGGTGGGAATGCAAGCTAATACAACCTTTTTGGAAAGAAGTTTGGAGAACACTCAAGGAACTAAAAGTAGACTACCGTTCAAACCTGCAATTCCTCTACTAGGTATACATCCAGATGATCAAAAATTATTTTACAACAAAGACATTTGCACCAGAATGTTTACTGCAGCCCAATTCATAATAGCCAAGACATGGAAACAGCCCAAGTGTCCATTAACCCATGAATGGATTAACAAATTGTGGTATATGTACACCATGGAATACTATGCAGCCATAAAAAAGACAGAGACTTCACATCTTTTATGTTTACTGGAACATATTCTTCTTAGTAAAGTATCTTAAGAATGGGGGAAAAAGTAACCAATGTACTCAATATTACTATGAAATCAATATATAACCACCTACACACTCATACGAATGGCAAAACATAACTATAGTCCAGAAAGTAGAAGGGAAGAGGAGAGAGACAGGAGGGAAGAGGATATGGGAGGAGGGAGTGTATTTGGGGGGACCTCACCTAATGTGCATGATGCAATGATACATTTCAAAACTATTAAGAAATGAGTATAATAGTGATGGATGTGTTACTTAGTTCAATGTAAGCATTTCACATTGTATATCAAAGCAGTACCCTGAACCCCATAAATGCATCAATGTACAAAAAAAAAAAAAAAGAAAGAAAAATATATTGCTGGATAAAGCAAATAAGTAAATGTGTTACTGTTATTAAGGACCCAGATTTTCAGCGTAAGAAGAGAGATAAAAATGCAGAAACAAATAATAAACAAATCCTGTAATGTAAGCTTGAATTAAAAATGCATCAATATTTATCTACCTCACATTCTAGCTGCTGCATCACTCAAAAAGCCTAGAAACAACAAACACCCCAATGGCAATGAACAGCCTTAGAACCCAGATCTTGGTCTCTAAATACCATTCCCCACTAAAATTAACCATAGCTACCTAGAGAACTGATCAGTTTCCAGGTTTAGAGCAAGAGGGTGTAAGGAATCTTGGGACATATTCTTGTGCGAGATAGCAAGGATATACTTAAAAAAGGGGGATAGGCCTTCTTGAAGGAGTTTCACTAAAAGCACACACACCAGACCCAAATTAAATATTATCTTGGCACGTAGGAATGCTCAACCAAACCAACATGTTGAAAATTAATAGGATTGGGTTCGGTGCCCATACCACAGTGGTTACGGCTCCAGCCACATACATGGAGGGTGGCGGGTTAGAACCCGGCCCAGGCCAGCTAAACAACAATGACAAGTGCAGCAAAAAATAGCCAGGTGTTGGAGCAGGCACCTGTAGTCCCAGCTACTTGGGAGGCTGAGACAAGAGAATCACTTAAGCCCAATAGTTTGAGGTTGCTGTGAGCTATGATGCCATTGCACTCTACCAAGGGTGACATAGCAAGACTTTGTCTCAAAAAATAAAAAAGAATAAAGAAAATTAATAGGGATAACTATCAAGTACTGGATTTAGACCTAAAATCAGTTTGCAGGATAGTATAGGATAGGGAACAACCTGACATGACAGCAGATCATGCGAAAATCAGGGTGCATGTTTTAGACCTGACTATAAAATGAAAGTGAGATATGATTACCAAAAATGCTAGTGCAATACTGCACTCTAAGTCATGTGAGGTAGAAATCTTATACTCTACAAAATGAGGTCTGTTGGTATTTAGTTTTAGGCATGACAAATTAAAAGGGCTATTTTCACATAATAGCTCACTTCCTACTCCTTATAGCAAATTCTTTTTAAACACTTCCCATATGCCAGGCACTAATACATCCTTTTACATGTTGCCCAATTTAAGCTTCACAATACCCTACTGAGAAGGGTTCAATTACAATCCTCAGCCTAGACCTGGTGGGTCACACCTATAATCCTACCATTTGAGGAGGCTAAAGTGAGAGGATTGCTTCAAGCCAGAATTCAAGACCAGTCAGAGAAACATATTGAGACCGTGTCTCCATAAAAAAATAAAAAAATCAGTGGGGCATGGTGGTATGTACCTATAGTCCCAGCTATAGAGGCTGAAATAGGAGGATTGTTTGAGCACTGGAGTTTGAGGTTGCCATGAGCTATCATGACTCTACTGCACCCTACACGATCCAACAGAATTAGAGAGTCCTTGTCTCAAAAAAAAAAAAAAAATTATAATCCCATTTTTTTTTTTTTTGAGACAGAGCCTCAAGCTGTCCCCCTGGGTAGAGTGCCGTGGCATTATAGCTCACAGCAATCTCCAACTCCTGGGCTCAAGCGAGTCTCTTGCCTCGGCCTCCCAAGTAGCTGGGACCACAGGCGCCCGCCACAACACCCGGCATTTTTTGGTTGCAGCCGTCATTGTTGTTTGGCGGGTCCTGGCTGGGGATTCGAACCCACCACCTTAGGTGTACATGGCTGGCGTCTTAGCCAGTTGAGCTATAGGTGCCGAGCCATAATCCCATTTTCAAATGAGGAAACTGAAGTTTGAAGAGATTAAATAACCATCTAGGTTAGACAGCTAACAGAAGTAACCTACAACTTAAAGCTGCCTGATTTCAAAATCTATGACTAGATTGCTAATGAATCTGGGGGCAAAAAAGTCATATAAAAACATATCATTAAGCAAAGCAGAGGTTTTGAGCTTGGAAGAAGAAAAGGAAACACATGGAGAATTCACATTTTAAAAGATGGCAGCTCTACTGTTTAACAATGAATGAGCTTCCTAGGAGGTGAAACATCTGAAAGGGCTATTGTTGATGTGATTTTCACATTGGGAGTAGAAGTGGACTCCACAGACTCTATCTTGAAATCTACCCCAATTCCAGTTCAGAATGCTACAAGCAGAATTTCTAACTGTGAGGCTACTGATCTCCCACCATACCACTCACCTAAGCCCCAAGGGCTATACCTGTTCTCTTCTCTAAGCCAGAGGAACAGCTTCCTATTACCATATTCCTTAAGATCCACGGATTCCAGGCACTTCTCATTACCAAAGAACAGGAAAAAATGGACAGGGGAGAGGATGTGGCTGTCAACCACAGCAGAGAGATGCAATCTAAACTTTAGGGGAAGGGAGAGCAGAGATGTGGTCAGGGCCTCTGGGTAAAGAGAGCACAGATCCAATTAAGACCCCAGGCTAAAGAGACAGACTTCAGCAGAAAGGGCAGCTATTGTAATTGTCAAATAGAGCAGGCAACTAGGATTAAGCACAGCATATTGGAGGGAAAAGGCCTTTGGCAGAAATGAAATGATAAAAACCTAACATGTAGAGCCAAGACTGAGAATTCTGCAATTAGTAATGACCTGAACGAAGATGTGGATATATCCTGCCAGATGGTCAGGGACAGGACTAGCAGTGTAGGGCACATACAGCAGACCCAGCCAGGCCCAACACAATTTTCCTAACAACGCTGTTCAAGAGAGAGGATTCCACACACCAACATAAGGGCCTACTGTGTGCCCTTAAAAGACAGAGAGTACCACATCCCTGAAATTCCTATTTCTGACCTAACCACCCATCAGCAGAGGATGGAATACATAACCAAATTATAGCATTTTACCGCAAAGAAATGCTGGAGGGTTACTTAAAAAAATTAATCACTAAGTCTCCTGGGACTAACAAACTATCTGTATTTTCTTCCTCTTCAGTACTGTCCTTACCCCTCTGCACAGCCAGGATCCTCAAATTATTTAGTACCCACCATTCATGTTCCTAAACTTCTACTACTTCTGCTAAGTCATTTAATTCAAGCCCATAGACCAGCTTTTATTATCTTTTTAAAAGCAGAAATTCCACTTATTTAAAAGAAATTAAAAAGTACCAGCTCAATCCATGAGTTTATACTGACAGTGACAGGATCAATGGATTCTACATAATGCCACCAGTGTCTGGGAACAAAGAGAACCTGAAAACCAAAGAAAAAGTGGTTAGCGTAAGAACAGGACATTTCACTTTTAGGTCAGAATCAGACTTTCACTGAGGCTTCTAGGGATAAAAAAGAAATACAAAGGAATTCACAATAATACTGCCAAGGGAAAGGGAAAGAAGAAAAAAACCTCACAGTCCTTTTTTTGTTAGAGTCTCACTTTGTGACCCTTGGTAGAGTGCTGTGATATCACAGCAACCTCAAACTTTTAGGCTCAAGTGATCCTCTTGTCCTGGCCTCCTGAGTAGCTGGGACAACAGGTGCCTGCCACCACAGCCAGCTATTTTTCTATATTTAATAGAGACAGCATCTCATGCTTGCTCAGGCTGGTCTCAAACTCCTGACCTCATGTGATCTTTTGCCTCGGCCTCCCAGAGTGCTAGGATTACCAGCACAAGCCACCATGCCTGGCCCTCTACTCTCCTTAATTCTGGGACTTCTCCATCCACATATAAATCTTAGTACTTGATTCTGAGATTCTAATTTTTCTTCCTTTCCATCACGGAACAGTTGTACGTGTTCTGAGAAAAGGCTTAAGATTAGGGGACATAGTTTCTGTCTTTGCACAGTCTAAAATGTAGTCAATGAGAAGGTAATGTGTAGAAAGGTGGTAAGTTAGAGGACATTTGGTGTGTGAGAACTTCAGAGATGGGAGAAGCAAGCGTGAACTAGAGAGGTCAGGGGCAACATGCAGGGAGGAAGTGTGATTTGAAGCAGGCCTAGGAGAGAATGAGGACATGCCAGGCAGGAGAAGTGGCCCATGCAAAGGAGGTGGGATTACTGAGGGAAAGCAAGTAGGGTGGTCTCATTCTGCAGAAGGAGTAACAGGAGATAAGGCAGGAGAATTAGGTAAGGGCCAATAGAGGACCCTGAATTCAGAATAAGAATCTGGATTAAAGAAAACAAAAATCTGGATTTTATCTTGTACACATTGAGAGTCATAGACAAATTCTGATTGGGGGATGGTTAAAATTGTGATATTAAGAGACAGTCTGGGATGGACAGGAGATTCTCATAAAAGGTCACTTATTAAACGTTAAGATAGGAAGGTGTGGCTCAGCGCCTGTGGCTCAAGTGGCTAAGGCGCCAGCCACAGACACCTAAGGTGGCGGGTTTGAATCCAGCCCGAACCCACCAAACAACAATGACGGCTGCAACCAAAAAATAGCCAGGCGTTGTGGCAGACACCTGTGGTCCCAGCTACTTGGGAGGCTGAGGCAGGAGACTCGCTTGAGCCCATACCCAGGGGGTTAGCTTAAGGCTCTGTCTAAAAAAAAAAAAAAAAAAAAAAAAGATAGGAAGGTGTGGCCAGGTGTGGTGGCTCATCTTGTAGTCCCAGCCCTCTAGGAGGCCAAGGGCGGTGGATTGCTGGAGCTCAGGAGTTGGAGATAAGCCTGAGCCAGAGTGAGACTTCATCTCTAAAAATATTCTGGCCTTTCACAGGCACCTGTAGTCCCAGCTATTCAGGAGGCTGAGATAGAGGGTCACTTGAGTGCCAGAGTTTGAGATTGCTGTGAGGTATGATGCCACCATGGCACTCTACCCAGGCACACAGAGTGAGACTCAAAAAAAAGATAGGAAGGTGTACTAAACAAAAGCAATGGCTAGAGTCAAAAAGGGTGGGATGTATCCAGACTCATAGGGTATTTCCCATGGAAAGGAGAGGAGAGCACATGGAGTGGATCTGAAGTTTGTGGGCTTCAGATTCAGGAAGCTAGTGGCACTTGTTATCAACAAGGCTGGACAGGGAGATAGCAGGTGATTCCCTTTTAGGAAAATTGGGAACTAATGGGCCACTGGGTGTAGCCATTAGGTAATGAATGTCCTATCATACAGTATAGTTTCAGTAATGTGGTGAGAGAAAGCTGAATTAAGGAATAGGCAACATGGAAGGAACACTGAGGCAATAGACAAAACTATTCAAATGTGGCTATTATAGACAGCAGAAAATGAACTGACAACCACTAAACACCAGTAGAATGGCTGTGAGTATAACAATAAAAAAGGAAAGTAAGTGTCGTGGAGTATGTGAAGAAATTGGAACCCTCATACAGTACTGGTGGGGATGTAAACTAGTATAGCTGCTATGGGAAGCACTTTGGCAAATCTGCAAAAAGTTAAACACAGAGTTACTATGTGACCCAGCAATTCCACTACTAGGTCTATACCTAAGAAAACGTATATTCATATAAGAGTTATATATGAATCTTCATGGCAGCATTATTCATAATAGCCAAAAAGTAGAGATGCAAATGTCCATCAGCTGATGAACAGATAAACAAAATGCAGTATATCCATACAAAGAGATATTATTCAGCCGTAAAAAGAAATGAAGTGCTAATAACATTCTACAACAAGGATGACCCTTGAAAACATTATGCTATATGAAAGAAATCAAATATAAAAGGCGATGTTTTATCATGATGCACTTATGGGAAATGTCTAGAATAGGCAAATCTATAGAGATAGAAGATAGATTAGTGGTTGTCAGGGGTTGAGGAGCAGGGTAAATGCGGGTGACCACTAATGGGTTAAGGTAATTGGCTCAGGTGAAACTGAGTTGGCAGTATAAGAGTGTGAAGAAAGTAAGAAAAGAGCCAGTGAAAAGGGCACAATAGAAGGAAGACAGGCAGAGAAGGATAATCTAGAGAATAAAGTCTACTTAAGAGATAAGAAAATCTTTCAAATTATTAATAAATATCAGACAAGTGCCAATGTTGCAAAAAGAATTTTCCCCACTTAGTATAACACCTTTGGGAATGTTTCAGAGTTATTTATGAAAGCAAAATCCATTTTTATTTAAAAGTAAATAATTCTCGGTTCCTTATTCCTCTGTTGGCATATCACCTGGATGCACTCTGACCTGAGTTTATGTGTATGGGTTTGGGTCTTTCATAGTTGAACAGGTATTAACTATGAATAAACATTCTAGAGATACTCATGCCTTGAACATTTTCTCTTAACCTAAATGAAAATGCTTTTGTAGGCACCTGTCTTCCTCCAAAGTCCATTCTCCTTTTTACCAATAGGAGGAGCTGTGTTCCCTCCTCCCACCTCCTTCCAGGACCAGTGAAGCAGAGATGTCTATGTTCCAAGTTAGTAGCTTAGGAAGCTGCCTTCCAATAGCAGAGCGGAAGGAGCACACAGCACAAAGACACAAAGACTTGAGAGAGTTTCACTGTGGCATCCAGTGACAGCTCATTAATGTTTTAAAGCCCCATTACCTGGCCTGGGCTCAGTGTAACTGTATGTCTTTGAGCTTTCCGGAACTCAGGAAAACGCTTTAAATCAGGGTTGACAACATTGATTTTACTGAACACACTAGATTCTTCATAAGGGATTCTAGTTGGATAAAGCAAAGGAGTATCTTCAGGAGGAAAGAGATGCCATCTTTTCCTAATTAAAAAAATAAGATTAAGTTAGTACTCGGAACTTGAGGCAATACACATAAGAATGTACTAGCTAAGAGTTGATTTTTACTCATCTAAATTCAATCCTAAAGGAATATAGGTCACCTGGCCTGTCCTTAATTTGAGGTTAGAATCCCTTCTGTAGACACTGGGTGGAAGATAGCATAGCAACTGGTATCCCATGACCCCCTGCAGCAGCCCCTTGTGTTGATGGGACAGGATCTAGTTTGTAAGATCACTCTCCTTACAAATCAAAATCTGCCTCCTCATAAATCATTTCTATCCCTAATTGTAGAACTACCTAGAATAGCCCCACTTCCAAATATCTGTTTTCTTATTTTATCCAGTGCAAATACCCAAAGCTCCATCTACCAAATGTTTCCAGACTTCTAGTTTTGGCTACAAATTCCTTAAGTTAAACATTTGTTAAGTTAACCCCTTATAGAAGAGACATGCACAAATAATGTCACATAACTAAAAAGTAGTAGTATAACATAGGAATTTTCAAAACAGAAAATTCTACAATGTTTCACTTAAAACATTTTTGGAAAATGGTGGCAATAAAACTTAACTCACAAAACACTAGACATACCCACACTTTATGCCAACAGAGGGAGGACACTAGAGGCAAAAAGGGGAGAAGTATGAGGAAAGAGGAAACAAAGACAGACAAAAACGAAGAAACAGACAGAAATACATAGATGGGGAAGCAGAGAGAAAAAGGGAAAATCTAGATCTAAAAACAGAAGCCCTAAAGTCCTGTAGTGACTCCAAGTCCTCTAAAGACCTCCACCCCTTGGTACTGTTACTTTGGGGCTATGGAGACCTTGCAGAATTGGGAAACAGTAGCTATGGTTTTCAAACTAAGAAGTATATACTATAGTCTTATTTTACTTTGGAAATTTAAAGGTTTTACAGATACAATGAAATGCTTTACTTTTCAGAAAGTCATTTTGGAGCTCTGAGGCAGCCTATCAATTTTCATAGCTATCAGCTTAAAAACCACTGAAGTTTACAACCTATTTGCCTCAATCTCAAAGCTCTGAAATGATAAAACTGCTCCATCCCACTGTACCTATGACAAGTGTGGAAGCAGTTTTCAGCATTGAGTATACTTGGAATGTTAGAGCTGGAAGGACTCTGAAGTGACGGTCCATCTAATTTCCCTTTCAAAATAGTGGCAGAGAGACCCATTATGCTGTGTCACTCACTAGGCTAGTGGTTCTTGGCAGACCCAGAAGTAGGTCACAGATCTTCTGAATTCTCCAGATCCCAAATGTTTCCTGTGTACCATAGCAGTATTTCCCAAAGGAATAACCATAATGATAACCATCCATCAAATCTGCTTTGCTTGGCTTAAAACATAACATATACATCCTTCTTTCAGAAAGGACATTCAATTACCATGCCATCCCCTGCTTAATAAAAGCTTTCATGGTTCTGCATGCTGAAAAAATAGAGACTGAGCAGTGTCTGTCTGATTGTCAACACCTTCAGGCTCTAATCTGCCTTTCTAATCCAATTCCCATCTCCAATGCAAACTAATAGAACAGCTACAGGGTGCTATATATGTGTACACCTCATGTTCTCCCAGATCCCTCTGTCCCTCCTATCTGTTTGTGTCTTTGAACACGTATCCATCCTTTAAAGCCCATCACAAATGGCAGCTCCTCTATGAAATCTTTTCTGATCTTCCCAGCAGGAATACCATCTCTTCTTTTTTAAAATTTTTATTTATTTTTATTTTTTTTCTTAGAGCATAACTGTGTACATTAATGCAATCATGGGGTACAGTGTGCTGTTTTCATATAATACTATCTCTTCTATTTTTCAGTTTCAGAGTTCTGTGAAACATTCCTCCAGGAGTGTCCAACTATTTTTCTTTTCTGCTGCACACTGGAAGAAGATAAGTTGTTTTGGGCCGTAGGTTAAATACACAAACACTAACGAAAGCTGATGAGCCAAAAAAAGGTCCGTATTGCCTGTAGGTCACAGGTTGGACACCCCTGTACATATAAGGCATGTACATTCTGCCTTATATCACAGCTATTGGTGGGCTTGCCTGCACTCTACCTTTAAGATCTTTCAGGTTAGACAAGGTGTCTTACTTCCTCATCACTGTACCTACTATAACGTTATGGTACCTACAAGGAAGGATACTCAATGGATAATTATTTACTGAAGTTATTTTATTGCTCCAGAACTAAATGAGGACAGAAGGTATGTTCAATTACAAAGTTAAAACAAAAACTATTTTAATTTTTATATCACAGAAAAAACTCAAGGTTTTTTTTGTTTGTTTGGGTTTTTTTTGAGACAGAGTCTCATTATGTCACCCTCAGTAATGTGCCATGGCGTCACAGCTCACAGCAACTTCCAACTCCTAGGCTCAAGTGATTCTCTTGCCTCAGCCTCCGAAGTAGCTGGGACTACAGGCTCCCGCTGCAATGCCTGGCCATTTTTTGTTGCAGTTGTCATTGTTGTTTAGCTGGCTCAGGCCCGTATTCGAACCCACCAGCCTCAGCCTATGTGGCTGGTGCCAGAACCAGTGTGCTATGGGTGCCAAGGCAAAACTCAGTGTTTTTTAAAAAATATTTTTCCAACTTGAATTTCATTGGCTTGTTTCCCAATTCAGTACCCACAGAAAGCAGCTATTTAAAATGATGCCTCTCTCAGCAACTTATTATCACACTAACAACTCTGCAAGGGCAGAGACCACATACATTTGATTCACTGTTGCATTCACAGTATGTAGCAAGGTACCTGAGATATTCTAGGCCCTTTAATAAAGACTAGATGAATATATTTTTACGATTCTATAATTTTCTGAGTTCTTCAGATGTGAAGAATGTATTCAAAATGTATTCACAGACGTATTGTTTCTGTTGAATCCACTCACAATCCTTGTACATGTTTAACTGATCTGAGAACTTGCACTTTGTCATTTCTGCTTTTCCCTCTGTACTGCCTATAAATAGCTCAAACTGCCAGCAGAGAAGACTAGGGCATCATGAATTAGGGGGTAATAAGACTACACACACATCTGACTACAACCTCCAAGTGGCAGAAAACCTTAAGACTCTCTTACGAAGTCCAGAAACCAGGTATATCAAAAGCATTACCTGACTGAGCCCTTATATCTCCTACCATCTACAGACAGATGGAGATTAAAAACTGGTCTACAGTAACAATATATTGTATTGTGTCTACAGGTAGACACCAAGTAAAATTTAGAGTTGAAGGATCCAGTATTTTTCAAGCCTGGCTCCCCGCCATCCCCTCAGGGGCATGAGGATAATAGCAAAGCGTCTTCCCTTCAACACACTGCTCTGTGCCTATTTAGATTCGAAGAAAGCCTGTTCCTGCTTTAAAGAAATGTTTGAAAAACTTATGAATGTG
Organism: Galago senegalensis; assembly: GCA_963575145.1. Lineage (NCBI taxonomy): Eukaryota > Metazoa > Chordata > Mammalia > Primates > Galagidae > Galago > Galago senegalensis. Next base: position 7,413 of record CAUYTI010096589.1, on the reverse strand, counting down.
TACTCTAATGTAAAACAAACAAAAAACTAAGCAGAGAACTTGTCAAGCTAAAATGAAGGTGAAATCCCAGAGTTCTAGGATCAGCTCTCTTAAGATAATTCTCATCCTGGCTGACAGACTCGTAAGGAAACCACCACTTCAGCTGTTCTCCTCACTTCACAAAGGAGGAACCAGAACTAGAGGTGAAGAGGTGTGTTCTGGTCATGAGGCAGGCTGACAGGGTGGGGCTGGGACCAGGCCTTGGGTCTTGCTGCCCACCCAGTCCTCTCCCTGTCCTCTCCACCCCACTCCCGCTCACATTACCTTCCTTGTACCTGGAACACTAAGTTGCAGCCATAGGAGTCCAGATGGCAGGGTGTATGGGACCCCAGGGAGCCGATCCACAAGGTACTTTCCCGTCCATTTCTTCCAGGAAACCCAAAGTCAGACCATTTCACATCCTGTTGGAAAGAAAGGTATAGTCCATCAAGAACCAACCAACTCCTCTGAGTGGTTGTGTTGTACATTTTCACTTGCATATGTTTCCTGGCACTGGTGATGTTCTCTTATCAAAAAATGCTACAGATGAAAAGAGGTTAGGTTTCCAGGACAGTTCAAGAAATCTTTTCAGCCAATAATGTACTTGAGTAACTGCACTAATAGTTATTTAGTAAGTATTTACTGACTATCAACATTCAGGAACTGTTACAGAAGCTTGTGATGAATCGTCAAACACAACAGTCAAAAATGCCCACCCAGATCAAGCTTATATTTCAGAGGCTGCATAAGGACAATAAAGAAAAGATATAACTATGGAAATATCTAGGGGAAGAATGTTTTAGGCAATGAGAACGGTGAATATGATAGAAACAGCATTATCTCAAGTAACTCTGAAACTCAATTTAGGAAATCAGAAAGCTGTATTCCCTTTAAGCAGTGTGGGTACTGTGGGCACAAGCAACTTACTAACTTTTTATACTTCAATGACTACATAGAAGCAGCTTTTTCCTAGGTCGGTGGAGTTACTTAAACTATTATCAATACTAGAGCCTTAGCTTATCTCTAGTATATCAGAGTCTCCAGGTGGGGGTGTTACAACGTATCTTTGAAATACATATCCATAGATGACTTTTGGTATTACTCCTCAAAGTCAAACTCTTTAAATGCAAAGAATTTTGGAACAGAGCCAGTGAAGTGCTCTGGACTTGGACTCTCTTTGTGCCTGGTTCTGGAGACAGATTCTGCCCAAGTTACCTACTAGGAAAAGCCTATGCTTATACGGCAATAGTGAGTGCACTTGCAGCACACGAAAGGAGGGTCACACAGAAACCGACATCCATGGGATTAAACGTATTTATAAGCTGAAAAGAAAAAGAACATAGGAAGCAGGCATGAAGGGTTTATTATTATTTTAATCATAAATTTTTCTTTTGGATTTTAAAAAACAACACCAGAAAACTATGTGTAGATCACAGTCTTAAATGCTGATGCTTCTTTTCTTAGTAGCTGCGATCTAAATTTTCTATTTTTAGAGGCAAGCCATCAACAGCTGTATTCAAAAAGAAAGAGGCCTTTAAAAAAACATTTAATAGTTTTGAGGAAGACTAGAAAGTGTTTTCATTTTTGTTTTGAGTAATGAAAATAGCTGAATACGTACACATAATTAATATCCATCATAGAAAAGGGAGTTTTTGCAGGGTCAGCACCACTATAAATACATATGGCTCACTCGCAACAATTCCCAAGGGTGGGAAAACCATGTTTCTTCTGTATACAGCCCATAAGCTCCATGTAGGGAGCTTACCTCTGTATTCTCAATATCTAACAGAGTACCTGGCTCAGGGTCCATGCTTGAAATATTTTGGCTGCTTGGGAGAGAAAGAAGAATCTGCTCACCACAGGTAAACAGTTCAGGCCAATAACATTTTTTTTTTTTTTTTTTTGAGACAGAGTCTCACTTTGTTGCCCTCAGTATAGTGCACAGCAACATCAAACTTTTGGGTTCAAGCAATCCTCTTGCCTCAGCTTCCCAAGTAGCTAGGACTACAGGCACCTGCCACAACACCTGGCTATTATTAGAGACAGGGTCTTGTTCTTGCTCAGGCTAGTCTCCAACTCCTGAGCTCAAGCAATCCACTTGCCTTGGCCTCCCAGAGTGCTAGGATGACATATGTGAGCCACTGTGCCCAGTCTCAGCCAACAACATTTTTGAGCATCTGTTATTTACTTGATATGATGCTGGGTGCTTGCAATACAAAAAGGCCTACCCTTCAAATCTAACAATGGGAGACAGTCCCATAAACAAAACCTTTCAATCTGTACACTGTGGCAAGTGCTGTGACAGACAGAAACAAGCACAAGGGCCCTGCAACCGAACAAGAAATGTAGGGGAGTCTTCCAATTAACATGGTGTTTGAACAATTTAGCACAGCTCAGTCTGATGAAGTCAACTAAAGGTAGCTGAAAAACATTCAGTATAAAAAAGGAGATTTTTCTGGGTGGCACCTGTGGCTCAAAGGAGTAGGGTGCCAGCCCCATATGCCGGAGGCAGCGGGTTCAAACCCAGCCCCAGCCAAAAACCGCAAAAAAAGGAGATTTTTCTTAGCTAAAAAGAAACAAGTTAAAATGATTCTTTTTTAAAAATTTCAGATTGATATAAGGGTACGAATAATTAGGTTATATTGTTTGTGTTTGTTAGGTAAAGTCCAAGTTATAGTTGAGCCCTTCACCTAGGAAGTGTGCCATATACCTTTACATTGTGCCCATTAGGTGAGAGCACATCAAACCTCCTCCCTCCTCTCCCCTCCCCACTTGAATGCAGTTGTGTTTTTCTCTCATGTGGGCATGTAGTTACTCGACTACTGGTTTCATATTAGTATTAAAGTACACTGGATACTTGCTTTTCCATTCTTGTGATACTTCACTTGGTAGGATATTCTCCAAATCCATCCAGGTAAATACAAAAGATATAAAGTCTCTCTTTTTATGGCTGAATAGTATTCCATTGTATACGGATACCATAGTTTACTTATCCATTTAGGAGGGCACTTGGGTTGATTCCACATCTTGGTGATTATGAATTGAGATGTGATAAACAGTCTAGTGCAAATATCTTTATGGTAAAATGACTTTTTTCTTCTGGGTAATATCTAGTAATGGGATTGAGGGATCAAATGGAAGGTCTACTTTTAGCTCTCTGAGGATTCTCTATACTTCTTTCCACAAGACTATATTAGTTTGCAATCCCAATCCCACCAACAGTATACAATTGTTCCCTTGTCTTCATACCCAGATTGGCATCTACAGCTTTGGGATTCTGTGATGTGGGCTGTTCTCTCTGGGGTTAAGAGATCGCTCAAGGTGGTTTAGATTTGCATTTCTCTGATCTTTAGGAACGATGAGCAGTTTTCATGTGTTTGTTGGCCATTCATCTGTCTTTTGGGGAGAAGGTTTTGTTCATGTCTCTTGCCCAATGAATAAATGGGATTGTTTGCTCTTTCCCTGCTGATCAGTTTTGAGTTTTCTGCAGATTCTGGTTATTAGCCCTTTGTCAGATTCTGAACATAAAAATATCTTTTGCCATTTTGAAGACTGTCTATTTGCTTTAATTGTTGTGTCCTTAGCTGTGCAGAAGCATTTTAGATTGATTAGAAACAAAAAAGGGAAAATAACAACAGATACCACAGAGATTAAAAAAAAAAAAAACACTTCTCTGATTACTACAAAAACTCCATGCCCAGAATTTGAAAATGTAGAGGAAATGGACCAATACATGGAATCACACTACCTCCCTATACTCAACCAGGAAAAAATAGAAATCTTGAACAGACCAATATCAAGCACTGGAATTGCAACAATAAAAAAGCTTCCAACAAAAAAAACATCCTGGACCAGACAGTTTTACACCACAATTCTACAATACCTTCAAACAAGAATGTATATTTATACTGTAGAACCTATTCAAAAATGAGAAGAAAGGAACTCTCCCCAGCATGTTCTATGAAGCAAATAACACCCTGATATCAAAACCAGGGAAAGACCCAACGAAAAAAGAAAACTACAGACAAATTTCACTAATGAATATCAATGCAAAAATACTCAATAAAATCCTAGCAAACAGAATACAGCAACACATTAAAAAAATTGTATGTCATGATGAGGAAGGCTTTACCTTAGGGATGCAAGGTTGGTTCAACATAAGCAAGTCCATAAATGTAATTTACCACATAAGCAGAAACAAAACAAAGATGTTTTGATCCTCTCAATAGATGCAGATAAAGCATTCAACAAAATTCAACATCCTTTTCTGACAAGAACGCTTAAGAAAACAAGCATAGATGAGACATTTCTTAAGCTGTGAAGAGCTATCTATGCAAACTCACAGCCAATACTATACTGAATCAAGTAAAACTGAAAGTATTTCCACTTAGAAATGCAAGAAGAAATGTTCTTAACAAATGGAAGAACATTAACAGGCTCATGGCCGAGAAGAAATAATGTTGTTAAAATGTCTATACTACCCAAACCAATCTACTGATTTAATGCCATCCCCATTAAGGTACTCATGTCATACTTTGAAGAATCTGATAAAATAGCTCTTCATTCCATATGGAATCAGAAAAAACCCTGAACAGCCAATGTAATTCTAGGAAGTAAAAACAAATCTGGAGGCATCACTTTACCAGACATCAGGTTATACTACAAGGTTATAGTGATCAAAACAGCATATACATATTGTTTTAAATCAGGATATTTTTTATTAAATCATAAACACATAGATTATGTATACATTAATGCATTTATGGGGTACAATGTGCTAATTTCATACAGAATTAGGAATGCTTATATCATACTGGTTAATATATACCTCATCTCGTTTACTTAATTATTGTGTTAAGACATTTATACCCTATTCTAATAGATACGACATGTACCCTTGCATTAGGCACCATAGGTGTGATCACACCATTCACTCTCCCTTGATCTGACCTTCCCCCTCTCCTCCCACCCCCCCTCCTCCCTCCTTCATCTTGGGCTATAGTTGCAATCTATTCTTCATATGAAAGTGTGAGTGATTATAAATTGGTTTCATAGTAGTACTGAGTACATTGGATATTTTTTCTTCCATTCTTGACATACTTTATTAAGTGGGATATGTTCCAGCTCTATCCATGTAAATGTAAAAGAGGTAAAGTCTCCATCTTTTTTAAGGCTGCATAATATTCCATGGCATACATATACCACAATTGTTAATCCATTCATGGGTTGATGGGCACTTGTGCTTCTTCCATGACTTGGCTATTATGAATTGAGCTGCAAAGAACAACTGGTACAAATACCTTTTTTATAAACATATTTTTGGTCTTTTGGATATACACCTAGTAGAGGAGTTGCAGGATCAAATGGCAGGTCTGCTTTTAGATCCCTGAGTATTCTCCATACTTCTTTCCAAAAGGGACTTCTTTCCAAAAAGTGTTCCCTTTTCTCCACATCCACACCAATATCTGTAGTTTTGGGATTTTGTTACATGAGCCACTCTTACTGGAGTTATATGATATCTCAAAGTGGTTTTGATTTGCATTTCTCTGATGATTAAAATGAGCATTTTTTCATGTGTCTATAGGCCATGAGCCTATCTTCTTCAGAGAAGCTTCTGTTCAAGTCCCTAGCCCACAATTAAATGGGATTTCTTGTTCTTTTCTTACTAATAAGTTTGAGTTCTCTGTGGATTCTGGTTATCAAACCTTTGTCAGAAGCATAACCTGCAAATATCCTCTCCCATTCTGAGGGCTATCTGCTTGTTTTACTTACCATGCTCTTGGCTGTGCAGAAGCTTTTTAGTTTGATCAGATCTCAGTAATGTATTTTTGGTGTTGCTTCAATTGCCCAACAGGTCCTCCTCATAAAGTATTCTTTCAGGCCAATTTCTTCAAGCGTTTCTCCTGCACACTCTCCAAGAACCTTTATAGTTTCGTGTCTTAAGTTTAAATCTTTTATCCAATGAGAGTCAATTTTTGTTAATGGTGAAAGGTGTAGACCCAGTTTCAGTCTTCTACAAGTCGCCAGCCAATTCACACAGCACCATTTGTTAAATAGGGAATCTTCCCCCACTTTATATTTTTGATGGGCTAATCAAAGATCAAATGACAATAGTGTCTTGGTTCATCTCTTGGTTCTCAATTCTATTCTATACATCTACCTATTTTTGTGCCAATACCATGCTGTTTTGATCACTATAGATTTATAGTATAGTTTGAAGTCTGGTAGTGTGATTTCTCCTGATTTGTTCATATTTCTGAAGTACTATTTTTTCAAGATCTTTAAAGTATGATGGTGGTGCTTTGATAGGGATTACATTAAATTTGTAAATTGCTTTGGGTAATATGGACATTTTAATAATGTTGATTCTTCCTAGCCATGAGCATGGTATGTTTTTCCATTTGTTAACATCTTCAGCTATTTCTTTTCTCAGAGTTTCATAATTCTCTTTATATAGCTCTTTCATGTCCTTTGTTAAGTAAATTCCCAAATATTTCATCTTCTTCGGCACAACTGTAAAGGAAATAGAGTCCTTGACTGTTTTTTCAGCATCACTATTACTGGTATATGTGAAAGCTACTGATTTGTGAGTATTGATTTTGTATCCTGAGACGCTACTGTATTCCTTGATCACTTCTAAGAGTTTTGTGGTTGAGTCCCTGGGGTTTTCCAGGTATAAAATCATGTCATCTGTGAAGGGTGAAAGTTTGATCTCCTCTGACCCTGTATGTATATCCTTGATCACCTTCTCTTGCCGGACTATGATGGCTAAGACTTCCATTACAATGTTAAAAAGCAGTGGAGACAATGGGTAAACTTGCCTGGTTCCTGATCTGAGTGAAAATGGTTTCAATTTTACTCCATTCAATATGATATTGGCTGTGGATTTCCTGTAAATGGCCTCTATCAGTTTAAGAAAAGTCTCCTCTATACCTATCTTCTTAAGTGTTCTGATCGTGGAAAGATGCTGGATATTGTCAAAAGCTTTTTCTGCATCTACTGAGAGAATCATATGGTCTTTGCTTTTTAGTTTGTTTATGTGATTTATTATATTTATAGATGTACATATATTGAACCAACCTTGAGATCCTGGGATAAAACTGGAATAAATCCTGGGATTTCCACTTTCTTTTCCAAGAAAGAAAACTCTTTTCTTGTTGGGTCTTTTCCTGGTTTGGGGATCAGGGGGATATTGACCTCATAGAATGTCTTAGGAAGTATTCCTTCTTTTTCAATGTTTTGGAAAAGGTTGAATAATATAGGTACTAGTTCCTCTTTAAAGGTTTGGTAGAATTCTGATGTGAAGCCATCTGGTCCTGGACTCTTCTTTTTTGGGAGATTTTGTATAATTGATTCTATTTCAGTACTTGATATAAGTCTGTTCAGCATTTTCAA
>CAUYTI010096588.1:0-10017 GCA_963575145.1 Galago senegalensis | reverse complement strand
CATAAAATTTAATTATACACATATCTCATTTAATCTCCAAGGCCGTTTATGTCTTTTGTGTATTAAAATTTTATTTCATGCAAAACTTGGTTTGTGTGAAAATTTTACATACCTGTGGACCACATAAAATTTTAAAAGCTGGTTTCTAATGTCAAATAAATCAGAGGATAGTCATAAAATGAAACATTGAGCAGCCGTTAAAGAAGAACAAAGTAAATAGTTTTAGACAGAGAAATAGAAAGTTAAATAGGCAGGACACAGATAGAGGACAAATCTAGAAAGTATTCTCATGTTATTTCAAAAATTTCATAAGACAGTAGTTTACAGTAGTTTACTACTACTCGTGTGAAAAAATACAGGGATACATAAGCATACCCTTATCTGCTTGAGATTATTTAGATTATTAGTGAAAAAGAAATTTTGTTTCTGTTCACATTTTTACCAGTTTTTAATGTACTTTATTTTTTATCAGATCAGCGCATTCTGTCTTGCTAGCCTTGGAACAACAAAAACAGTAACAATAAAAAGACTCCTATCACGTCTCCTATGCTACCAAATTCTTTCCCCCGAAACTACTCTTTTGACATATCTCTTTATTGGCTTTCATATCTCTAATTAAATGCCTTAGATTAATGTTTCATAACATATCAATTTTTATATTATATATTGACTTTGCATCATGGTAAGTATCATCTTACATCAACATTCCCCAGGTCCAAAGTCTTCCTGATGGGCACACTTCTTTTTTAGATGTCTATGTTTTGAATCATATAAATACTGTTCCCTGCTGAGTGAGATAATAGTCAAACCTGCTGTCATTATTTTTCATCTCTTGCTTTACTTGTTATGTTGCATGAAGTCAACATCGCCTTTTAAAAATTTTTATATTGTTTTCCTTGCTGTACTAATTCTCCAAACTCCCTTACTCCTAAAACTTTTAACAGAATTATAATGCTTATCCCAATACTATTTTCCACATGGGCAAAATGAATCAAATCAAATTAAATCAAAACGATTTTCCCACATAAATCCTCCTCTTTAGATCCTCGGATTTCTTGTGAAACCTGGTCTGATTGTTCTTTAGGCCAATTATGGGGCTGTTGGACTCTAACTTTCCTTTGCCACTCACCTACGATGAAGTTTCTTGATTAAATTCTTCTCTGCTAACGGAACAGCAGTGCTAGGTTGAGAATAAGTATATGGAAGATTATTTGCCAAAACATTGTAGGTTTGAAAATGTCTTTATTTGTACTTGACCGGAGTTTGGCAGCAGATAGATTTTTAGGTTGAAATTATTTTCATCAAATTTTATATGCTAATGGCTCCACGGACCTGTCCAGTCTGTTCACTCATGTCCTTCCGGAGCAGTTTCTTGGATTAAAACTCCGTTTTTTCTGTTATTTCTTTTTACAACTTCTATCCATTTTGATATTGTACTTCCTAGAAAATATTCTCATTTCCTTTTACTTTCTACAGTCAATTTTTTGTCTTTTTATATACTTATCACAGATTTCCTCCACTTAATCATTAACCCTTCATTTTATATATATACATACATTTTTGCAGTTTTTGGCCAGGGCCAGGTTTGAACCCACCATCTCTGGTATACGGGACTGGTGCCCTACTCCTTTGAGCCACAGGCGCCGCCCCCTTCCAGTTATATTTTTAATTTTTATTTACAAGAGTTCTTTTTCATTCCTTTATTATTATTTTTATTTTTATTTTTTTGGCTGGGGCTGGGTTTGAACCTGCCACCTCTGGCATATGGGGCTGGCGCCCTACTGTTTTGAGCCACAGGTGCCACCATAGTTGCTTGCTTGCCTCCTTCCTTCCTTCCTTCCTTCCTTCCTTCCTTCCTTCCTTCCTTCCTTCCTTCCTTCCTTCCTTCCTTTCTTCCTTCCTTCCTTCCTTCCTTCTTTTTTTTGCAGTTTTGGCCAGGGCTGGGTTTTGAACCTGCCACCTCTGGCATATGGGGCCAGCGCCTTACTCCTTTGAGCCAGAGGTGCCGTCCTCATTCCCTGATTCTTTAAAAATAATAACATTCTTATTTCATGGAAGCAATAGTTTCTTTTGTTTCACTGGTGATGTAAATTAGTTTCTTTTTTTTTCTGTACCTTGAATTGTCTCTTTTTGTAATTCACTTTTTATTTATGTTAGTCTTGATATTGTATCTTAAGCCCTTTCTCAAATGTCTGAAGATTCTGAATTCTTCGAGTCATCCTTAAAAGAAAGTCTCCAAGAAGCTGAATAGATGCTCTGCTTGGTGGGCAAAGTGTGAAGATGAGTGAAACCATTTTTTTGGTTGTTAGAACCCTTCTGGCATCTTTAACTAAATGTATGTTTGAGTGGATATTTTCAGCTGTGGTTAATCTCCTTGCTAGTGAATGTTAACCCAGCTGCTGGGAATCTGGTGGCCAAAGTGAAGTGATTTGGCTGGGAATATCACCAGTTCCCTGTCTCGCTCTCAGGCTGCTCTGGGCCTCCTTGGACACTAAGTTTATCCCCTCCTCTGTGGTATGTGGAGCCCCGCCCCTCTCCCCCCAGCCCTGCTTCTGAGCCTCAGGTCAAGATTCTGCAGAGGAGGTTGCTGTACTGACCATTATCTCCTCTGCAGCACGTATGCCCTGCTCTTTCCACGCTGTGGAGTCAGTCATTCCCCATCTATCTGCTTCCCACCTTCTAAAAACCCACTGACATCTAGGCTGGCGCCTGTGGCTCAAAGGCTCAAAGGAGTAGGGTGCCAGTCCCATGTGCCAAAGGTGACCAGTTCAAACTCAGCCCTGGCCAAAAAAAAAAAAAAAAACCCACTGACATCTTCTCTCTTCTCTGGTATTTCTTCCTTCACGCTCTTGGCCTTCAGTTTTACTTACCAGTTTTGTATGCCTGTCACTGCCATTGAGGAAAGAATGGTGGTAAATACGCTTTTTGTCTGCCATGTTTAATTGAATGCACATGTGTTATTTTTTAATAAACATGCAAGAGGGACCCAGGGGCCCAGAAGTTTTGGAAGTGTACAAAGAAACATTTTTTTGAGGGTTGCTGGCCCAGGGAAGATGGGAAAGAAGCAGGGGAGCACTCCAGGGCTTACCTAAGTACCAGAAAGAAAAATGTAAGACAGTTAACTTACATTCTGGAACAATCTATTCAACATTACCAGAGGGCTCACTGGAGGGTTTTTTCACATGGCCTGAACATGACCACCACAGAATACAATGTAAATGAGTAAAGGGGAGATACTGAATGAGGTGGGTAACAGCGCAGGAAGACCAATAAATTTTAACTGCAAAACACGAGAGAAAGAAACTGCTATTCAGTTCTAGGTGACTGTATTTTCACAGAAAGATATATTTATTTATTCCTTCTAAAAACGGGTCAGACATCCAGATTCTTATGTGATGTTTCTGGAATTTGAAGTTTTGGCAACTCGAGATTTTTTAAATATCTACATTGGCCAAGAAACCCCACATCTAATAGAATCATACCTTCATAGAGCTAATCTGTGAAGCTGTTTACACCAGGCGTCCTCAAACTACGGCTGTGGGCCACATGCGGCCTGCCTAGGACATTTATCCAGCCCGTGGAGTGTTTTTGCCACCCCTGCCTGTCCTGCTTAGCAGCTGACTCATACCAGGGCCCATAGTCCAGCCTTTCAATGGTCTGAGGGACAGTGAACTGGCCCCCTGTTTAAAAAGTTTGAGGACCCCCTGGTCTACATGCACACACACACTTTCTATGCAAATAATTATTCTCACAGGCCAAAACCCAATATTGTCAAGAATAAGGAATTCCTCAAAATCACAGAATGTTAAAATAGGAAAGAATATAAGAGTACAATTACCATAATTCCAGTATTTTATAGATGAAAATTGACACCAATTTGTTTGTTGGTATAAATTTACCAATAAATGTCTATTTTACCAATTTGTTAAAAAGTTAAAGATAGTAAAATATATGTGTGTAATTATTTTGGCTTTTTCTCTGAAGGGTGGCAAGGTTTCTCAGACAAAGAGCTATAATTCACGTCTAGGTCTCCTATCTCCACAAGCATTCTAGCTAATTCTTAGTTTAGTTCACTTCATAATTTATGAAAAAGCTTTATGTACATTCCTTCCATAAAACCAAATAAAATTATTTCAACGTCATCTAGCAGCCTTCATATAACAAAAGCATGTAATAATAGTGTGATTATTCTGGATCAAATAATGTCAACACTTGGCTTTATGAATCATGGGCAAGGTACCCACCTTTAACCACTCACTTCACTTTATGTGCGGAACTGGTAAAATGCTGCATTTATTTCAGGGTCCATTTGTCCAGGTGATTTTCACACTCCAATTTTGGTTCTCGTGACTAGACTTTTTTTTTTTTTTTTACCTCCTTTGACTTCCTACACTGAAATTTATGTTGTAGCTCCCAGTGCTTCCTGCTGTGTCCCTCATCAGGTCCTGGTGGCCAGGCCACTAGGAGAGAAGAAGTGAATGCAGAAAACCCCGTGGCTATTCTTAAGTAAAGAACCGCAAACATGACCAGAGTCCTCTACAAATCCTCCCAGATTGTCAGAAGAAAAATGGCAACGAGCCGCAGCCATTCAGTGAAGCAATATTTTCCTTATTACTTGCAAAGTCTTTTATTTAGCCTCACCAGTATCATATTTGAAATGATTTTATGACTGGGGGCAATACTTGGGTAGCCATCTGTTCTCTCAGATTAACTGTCAGATGAGCAGTGTGTTTTTAGTCAATGTTTTCAAATTGCTTTGAAATACCAACAAATTCAATATTTGCTCATGACGTTAGCAGGGAGTATTTTCATATGTTTCCTACCAAAAAATTGGGTTTTCTAATCATTTTATATTGTTTCTTTAGTCACTGGTTCACCTACATGGACTCTAGGCAACAGTAAAAGAAGAGAAGAGAGTGGTTGAAATGTCAAGACGGACGTGGGATACCAGAGCTCTCTCTCCACTTGCAATTATGAAAGCAAATCTTTAATTTGGGGATTTCTGCCTATTCGCCATTACAAGCCCCTTCCGGGCAATGATCTGTCAAGTTCTCACTCTCTCAAACCGTTTGTGCCAGGGTCCACATCCATCACTCTCACACTTGCTGCACTTTCAGCCAGAGAGCCAAGAAACAATAATTTTCAATTAAGAAACTAGAAGACTTGGGGTTTGATTTATGGTGCATGACTAATTATCAAATAGCTGGCCTAATGAAAATTAAGCTGCTGGTTACTACAAAGATTTAACTTCATTTTCTTGAAGAGATACTGATACGATCTAGAACGTAATTTATTGAAGTAGTAGGATGCATTTTAAAAGTCATAGGCATGTAAATGAGATCATTATCATTTTTAAATGACAGGGCTAATTATTGATATTATGATGAATTTTATATTCAGAGTACATATACACCTGAAATAAAAGATTACCTTTGCTGGCAGTAATGATTTTTCACTTCCTTCTTAAGCTGCAGGAAGATTTAAAATGATTGTACATCACGTAAGGACTTAAAAAGTGTTAAAAAAAAAAAAGAATTAAAATTGAAAATTACATAAGTTATTCAGAATGAGTAAATAAAAAACTTTAAATCATGTAAAATATTGTCAAGTGAATTTAGCATGTTATATGTATGTTTTTATTAATTATAGTTTTCTCAGATTGCAAAATAGAGTCGTGAAATGCAAATGCTTAAAAATAAAAGTTTACCTTTATTTATATAAATGAAGTAACTTATTGTTGTATTGTGGGTGAGGGTCTGTATTCTATTCACGTAGGCTCTATTGACAGTTTTTCAGCTTTCTACTCTGGTTTCTCTTTACTCCCCATCTCACATTGTCCTGTGCAACCAACCTGAAGTGGCCATCCCCTCTTCTCCAAACATCACATTCATTTCCTGCCAGTCTTCCTTCACTCCCTAAATCTAACTATTCATAAAATTCTTGAAAACCATATCTTCAAATTCTACCATCTTTCAACTCCAATCATAGATGTCACAGGTTCCATAGAGTGAGCACAAACTTTCTCCTCATCTTTCCACTTGACCCTGAAAAGCTATCTCCTTTATTTCAGTCCCAGAACATGGTGTGATCAACAGTCCTATCTGGAGTTCTCAATTCTGGCTGCGACCATGGGGACTGGTAATTTTTTGAATTTTTATGTGAGTGCTGAATAATGGATGTTTTCAAATCATTATAATTTCTCTACAGGTGTACTTCCATGGATGTTTGTAAATATTCACTACGCTTCAGTAAAACACACTTTAAACATTTTAGTGCTGTGGTCTGACATCTTAGCTAAGCTGTGGTGATGGCAGCTCATCTCTGAGCTTGGTGACGCTGCCCAAGGAGGACAAAAAAAATGCCAGAAAGTCAGTCAAGAAAGACAAAGACCCAGTAAACAACTCTGGGGCAAAGACAAAAAGAAGAAGCCGTCCAAAGGCCAAGTTCCAGGCAAGATCAACAACCTAGCCTTTCTGACAGGTGACTACATGTGGCTAAACAGACTAAACTCTGTAAGGAAATTCCACCGATAAGCTTATCCCCCCAGGTGTGGTCTCTGAGAGAATAAAGAAAAGTTTCCCTGGCCAAAGCAGCCTTTCAGGAGCTACTTCATAAAGGACTTATCGAACTGGTTTCAAAGCACAGAGTTCAAGTAATTTACACCAGAAATACCCTAAGAGATGCTCTCACTTCTGCTGAAAATACATGGACAGGTCCCAACCCACTGTATATTTGGAAAAATAAAACTATCTTGAATTTAAAAAAAAAAAAATCAGTGCTGTGATTCCATCCCAAACCAATTAAATCAAAATCTTGGAAGCATAGAGTTTTGGCCCTTAGTATTTTTCAAAGTTCTCTAGATGATTCTAACATTCAACCAGATGTTCAGAACCACTGATCTATCCAATATCTTGGGAAATTTATCTTCCTTTCCAGAGAGACAGTTGCCATTAAAAAGCATCCAGCCAAATGTGAATGGATAACCAAGACTATAGAACTCCTAATGACGCACTGTCTTCCAAGAATCTTTATGTTGGCCCTTTTCTGGGTGATGTGCTCGCATTTTATCCTCACTGCAAGCTTCAGAGTTGACCAGATATTCTTAAGAAGACTAAACTGTGATAATTTCTATGGGAGTGACATTATTGTAGTATTTGTAATTTTATGATCTTTATCATAACCTTGCCAAAGTAGCCTTCTCCCTTTCTGACTGTGCACTTCTTGAGACCGCAAGCTGTTTTTTTTTTTAACTATTCATAACAGCACTATTTTGATATTGTTTGGCCATTTCCAAGGCTATTATTAAAAAAACAGTCGTGAGGAAGAAAGAAAAGTCAGAGTTGGGTAAGAAAGAGGATAATTTGTGTGTCTCTAGGGTTTAGTATGTCATTTAACACGACAAAGATATTAGAAACAATTTCCTGATAGTTTAAATCATTATATATTAATAATCTGAAAACATTTATTGAAATAACTTGTCTTTCGTGAAATTTATTTTCAGCTTTCTTTAAATTGCTACCAAATTTAATCACACAGATACTGATTAATATGTTTACATTGGAATAAAGCATCTCAGTGAAAACCCTCAAATCTATTTCCATTCTAGCCTACATCAAGAGCTGTCTTTGTAAAGTACGAACTTAATTGAGTTTTTACCCTATTTCATAATCTTTCACATGTACCCATCTCCTAAACCTTTACTACTCAAATTGAGGTTTGGGGGCCACCAGCATGTGTGGAAGCCTATCAGAAAGACTCAATTTCGAGCCTCAGTCAAGAAACCACTGAATCATAACCTGCATTTTAATAAGCTCTCTGAGTGAATCACATGCACACTGAAGTCTGAGAAACTCTCATCTAAAGAAGAGTAAGCGGCCATGCCCTTCATCATCTGTCGCCCATTTCCTTCGTTCAGCCTTACTTCCACCTAACCCATCACACCCAACCTTGATTTCAGTCCTGCTGGCTCATACCGAGCTTCTGAAGCAAGCATTTTCCTGTTTTGCACACCCCGTTAGCTCTGCTTTGGCTGCCTTCCCACACATTCACCTGGAAATTGACATGGAAACTTTCTTAATTCAACATATTTTCCTTCCCTATGATGCAAGACCTTCCCTACTTCTTGTATAAAGCTAGGGACTTTTCTTCTTATTTGCAGGAATCTATTTTTAAGAGTAATCAAGTCATATTGTAACTAGTGTTTGCATCCCTATTTTTCTTCAGGCTGTGAACTCCTTGAGAGCGGGAATTGCATCTTGTTAAGTTCTGCATTCCCCACATGCTGTTGGTGGGCATGTGGATAAGTAGAGCCACTATGGAGAAGGTCTACTGGTTCTTCAAAAACAGAACCACCATATGATACAGCAATCCCACTGCTGAGTGTACATGTGTATCCAAAAGAAAAGAAATCAATGCATCAAAGAGATCCTTACACTTCCATATTTATTGTAGCATTATTCCCAATAGCTAAGATAAACCAACTTAAGTGTACATCAAGAAATGAATGGGTAAAGAAAATGTGGTATATATATACAGTGGAATACTATTTATCCATTAAAAAAAAAATTCTGTCATTTGAAACTACATTTTGTTAAATGAAATAAGCCAACTGCAGAAGGACAAATCTCACATGTTCTCACTCATATGAGAGCTAAAAAAATTTTTTTTGAACTCATGAAAATAGTGTGTAGAATGATAGTTAGTAGAGGCTGAGAAGATGGGGATGAAGCAGGGCTGGTTACAGAATACTTATTCAGTTCATACTGTGAACTCCTTAAGAGTGGAAATTGCATCTTGTTAAATTTTGCATTCCTCATATGCTGTTGGTGGGCATGTAGATAAGTACAATAAAAATAAAAATAAAATTAATTAGATAGGATAAGCAATATTTGATAGCACAACAAAGTCACTTTAATCAACAATAAGTTAGGATATACTTTTGAGTAACTAAAGGAATGAAACTGGAATGCCTGTAACACAAAGAAATGTTAAATATTTGAGTTTATGGATTCTGTATTTCCCTGATTTGGTCATTACACATTATTCATGTATGCCTGTTTCAAAACATCACACGCACCCCATTCATAAATACAGCTATTATGTACACATAATAACTAAAAATGGAAGGTTTCTTAAATAGTATTTTTTTTTTTTGCTTCAGATTCATCGAGAGTATGAAGAATTAGGTTACACTCTTTGCATTTGTTAGGTAAAGTTCCTCTTACAATTGTGTTGTGCCCCTCAGAGGTGTGCCATACACTGTGACCCCTTCATCCCCCTTCCTCCTCCTCTCTCCCCACTCCCTCATTCCCCCCCTCTACCTTGAATTGATTTTAGTTTCTTCTCTTCTGTGGGTATATATTAGATCATCTACTGGCTTCATATTAGAAGTGAGTACATTGGATTCTTGCTTCTGCATTCTTATGATACTTTACTAAGAAGAATGTTTTTCAACTCCATCCAGGTTAATACAAAAAATATAAAGTCTCCATATTTTCTAATGGCTGAATAGTATTCCGCAGTATACATATACCACAGCTTGTTGATCCATTCTTGGGTTGGGGGGAGCATTTAAGTTGTTTCCACATCTCAGCGATTGTAAATTGAGCTGCAATAAACAATCTAGTGCAAATGTCCTTACAATAAAATGACTTTGTTTTCTTCTGGGTAGATGCCTAATAACAGGATTGCAGGATTAAATCGGAGATTTAATTGGAGTTCTGTATGGATTCTTTATAATTCCCTCCCAAAAAAGTCATATTAAATCACAGTCCCACTAACAGTGTAAAAGTGTTCTCTTCTCTCCACATCCATGCCAGCATCTGCATCTTTGAGACTTTGTGATGTGGGCTTTTCTCACTGGAGTTAGGTAATATCTCACGGTGGTTTTGATTTACATTTCTCTGACATCAGGGATGATGAGCATTTTTTCAAATATTTGTTAACCATTTGTCTATCTTCATCAGAGAAGGTTCTGTTCATATCTCTTGTCTACTGGTAGATGGGATTGTCTGCTCT